>MJUU01066566.1:47167-101247 GCA_002080025.1 Modiolus philippinarum | reverse complement strand
TAAAAACTTCCTGTCTCAAATACTGTAGGAGATTTGCTCCGGACAAAGGGGGTACCTTATTGTTAAAAATTTCACCTAAAAATGTCTAAGTTCAACAACTAATTTTTTTGACATAAATTATCAAAAATCAAAATCAAAGTACCATGCACACCTTTGATATATGTACAATTGATGTGCAAAATAAAAACTTCCTGTCTCAAATACTGTAGGAGATTTGCTCCGGACAAAGGGGGTACCCTATTGTTAAAAATTTGACCTAAAAATTACTAAGTTCAACAACTGATATTTTTGACATAAATAATCAAAAATCAAAATCAAAGTACCATGCACACCTTTGATATATGTACAATTGATGTGCAAAATAAAAACTTCCTGTTACACATACTGTAGGAGATTTGCTCCGGACAAAGGGGGTACCCTATTGTTAAAAATTTGACCTAATAATGAGTAAGTTCAACAACTGATATTTTTGACATAAATTATCAAAAATCAAAATCAAAGTACCATGCACACCTTTGATATATGTACAATTAATGTGCAAAATAAAAACTTCCTGTTACAAATACTGTAGGAGATTTGCTCCAGACAAATGATGTATCCATTTGGCAGCCTCCCGCCCGCCCACCACCTGCCCGCCATTTTCACCATTTTCCGATGGAAAACCCGGTTAAAAATTAGCGCTAATGATTCCTTATATAGATCAGAAATGGTAAGAGGTATATCAAATTGGTCAACGGTCAACATATAACTTTAACAATATGCCGTTGACAAAATGCCAAAGCTTACATTATATCAAGAGGAATCAGAAGAATTAACTCCAATCAAATTCTGATGAAAAATAAAAATTTGTAATATTTCGAAAAAAAAAATGCAATTTTGGCCCCTTTCACCCCTTGTAGCTCGGAAACAGTAGGAGCTACTCGAAATCCGCTGGCATATCTTTGAAAGCTTATATCATGAAGAATCTTAAGAAAAAAATCCCATCGCAATCCCATGAAAAATAAAGATTTCACATATTTTGAAAAATTGCAATTTTGACCCTTTGACCCCTTGTAGCTCAGAAACGGTAAAAGCTACATGAAATCCGTTGACATAACACTGAAAGCTTATATCAAGAGGAATCAAAAGAAAAAAATCTCATCAAAATCCGATGAAAAATAAAAATTTCATGTAATCTGAATGTTTGCAATTTTTGCCCCGTTTGGACCTTCATAACTTGGAAAGGAAACAAATTATCAAAAATCTGATGGTGCAGTGCTCTAATTATTTTTCATAAGGAATCCATTGCAAAAAACGGCATCAAAATCAGACTAAAAATAAAAAAATAAAATTTTTAAAATGCGCCCCTTTTGGACCCCATTTATCTCATGAATGGTACATGCGACGTGAAATCCATTGACATACTACTGATTACTGATTGGAAATTACCTCAGGAGCACATAGAAAGAAACCCCATCAAAATTCGATAATTAACAAGTGTGGATCGTATTGCAAGGCAATACAGAAGTCCCCTACCGGTGGAATAATTCTTTGTTATACCAGCAAAAATAGTTAAAGAAGAAAAGTTTTCCGAGCCCAAGGCCCATAACTCCGTCAAAAATCAATGGACCCAGCTTATACTCAAACTTGATTTGTAACCCATAGTGGTTGATTAACAATGCAAATATCATCTTCATATCTGAAACGGTTTAGAAAAAAAGTGTGGAAAACCTATATTTTACCAAAATTTTCTAAGTCAAAGGGCCATAACTCCGTCCTAAATCAATGGACAGGAACCAAACTTGAACTTGATCTGTAACTCAAAGTGGTAGACTCACAAAGCAAATATTAGCGTCATATCTGGAACAGTTTAGAAACTAGAAAAAGGTGATCTGCTGATCACAAAAGATACCCCCGCCCATAGGCAATCCTAGTTGTTGCAGCAATAATCCCAAAATATTATAATTTTCCTTCAAAACAAACTCAAGTTATCACCCAGAAACCATGAAATTAACAGATTTTGCCTAAATCAAGGGCAATAACTCTAGAACGCAAAATCCGATCACGGTCAAAATCGAACTTGACCTGTATTTTATGAATAGAAACATAATCCCAAAATATTAAAACTTCTCAAGTTATCATCCGGAAACCATAAAATTCACAGATTTTGCCTAAATCAAGGGCAATAACTCTGGAACGCAAAATCCGATCACGGTCAAAATCTAACTTGACCTTAATTTTATGAATAGAAACATAAACCCAAAATATTAAAACTTTCCTTCACAGCAAACTCAAGTTATCATCCGGAAACGAAAGTGTGACGGACGGACGGACGGACGGGCCGACAAGAGGAATCCTATATACCCCCACCTTTTACGGCAGGGGTATAAAAAAGTCAGCAAAACCTATATTTTAGCCAAAATTTACTAAGTCAAAGGACCATAACTCCGTCCAAAATCAATGGACCGGAACCAAACTCGAACTTGATCTGTAACTCACTGTGGCGAAGCCGTTAGGGGACTAATAATAATTCTACAGCTAAATAGGTGAAAACACCCAATTTTGCCCTTTTTGGCCCCTATTTTAAAAACAGGAGGGCCATAATGACCAAAACCTATCCACACCTTCCTTTTGTGCCAAGGAACATTGTGTTAAAATTTCATAAGGATTGATCAACTTGACCTGGAGTTATTGGCCAAAATTAAAAGTGTCTACAGACAACCACGCCGCCGCCACCACAACGGAGACGACAGCGCCATACCATTATACGACCACAAAATTTTTGCGGTCGTATAAAAATATAAAAACTTTTATACTTTCTGATACATATAAAGAAGTAGTTAATTTGTTTCAGATTCTAAAACATAATTTGATTTAAAGTGGAAGTTTCTGTCAATTTTCTATTTTCATTCATATACTTTTTTGGGGCAATTCCTAACATGTAATCTTACCTGCAGCGGACAGGAAAGCTGCTCTTGCTGAGATTAATGTACATACATATTTTACAATTTTACAATCTTCTGAACTGTAGCCTTCCAAGCCTAATTCATCTAAAACCTGTTTTGTATTACGGAAAAACTCATCGTGATCACTGAAAAAGAAACAAGAGAAGATAACTACATTGATACCTTCATTATGTTAATTACAATCATTAATGTTCTTCATCAGTAAATTTGCTGTAATTGTGATGTTATTTTGCCATTTTAACCCTGTTGGAAAACAAAATGATCTCCCACAAGTGAAAATGAGTAATCTCTAAGTTTCATTGGCTATTGAAAAGATAAAAGAAAGTATCTCCATACCATTTTCTTTTGGTAAAACATATGTTAAATAAATTTGTAATGGGGCTATGTCAAGGATTAACCAAAAACATCCATAGTTTGTTCACCTAAAATCACCCATGAATGCTTTGTTTATGTATGGAATTACATAAAATTTCAATTTCAGTTTCTAGTCTGCAATATACCTCACTGTGAGTACCGTATTGTTTGAAGCTTCCCATGATAACAGGGATAAAATTCAAAAACAAAAAAAAGTTATTTGTCATAGAACTAGAGGCTCACATGAGCCTGTATCACTCACCTGGTGACTGGTTTTATTCATAACCAAACATGTTTCCAATTGGCTCAGTAGGTTCAGAGGAGAAGACATTTGAATGCATTTCCCATAGGGCCCCTATATTAAACTATGTTCCATGCTGGCGGCCATCTTGGATGAGGTACGAACGTCAAAATCACAANCAAAAACAAAAAAAAAGTTATTTGTTATAGAACAAGAGAGATAAAATCTTTCTAAAATTTCAAGGTTTTGATTTGAAACTTCTCGCTGAAGCTCAAACATTGAATGTTTAACCCTTGAGACAGGGGAATTATAATTATCATACACTTTCAAAGCAAAAATATATTCTTAATATATCTACTTGTTAACACCTACTGAAGTTTTTACTACACGATCCACACAAGTAAAACAAGAATTTTCTGAGAATAAAATACATGAATTGCCTTCTTACTACGGCTAAATACAAGGAAACATTATCTTATTATTAACTTATCTTATTTCTTAGTTATTAACACATATATTGGTTGTAGCGAATATGGACAATTTTTTGTTAAATTCTAAAAGAGATCACAGTTTAACAAATGTATCTAAAGAAAAGCTTGACCCCAAAGCTGCCCTTTTCATCTTGAACTAGCAGCCAAGAAAAATGTAACTTTGCCTAGAATAAAATTATAAATTCATATTTTTCAAATACAATACAATATAATAAAATACCTTTCAATTTCTGACACATATTTTGTGTAGAATCTTCCCCTAACAAACAATTCACACTCTCGATCTACACCACAAAACAATAAACCTTCCATTGTTAGTCTCTCTAATGTCAGTCGTACAATTTCACCCATGTACATTCCAGAGATCATTTTCTCCAATCTGAAAAAAAATTTTGGCTAAAGAATGAAAAGTGATCAACATAAACATCACAATACAATTTTATAAGGGTTGTATTCAAAGATTTTTGACAGGAAATATTTTACAGACTGTAAATCAGAAATTCTCATTGACATATGATAAAACTTATTGGACCCTATTCATAGCTGGAGGAGGGAATGGGGTGGAACCTTTTTCAGGATGCTTGGATTGTAAGTTTTTAAGCTCAGGAATTCAGGATTTTTATAAGAATTTCGGTGAAAGTTTTTAGGTTCAAAGGGCAATAACTCAAAAAATATTGAATCAACTCGTAAAGCAGATATCACTTCATTTACTCAAATGATTTTCGAAAAAGTCATAAGATTTTCTCAAAAAAAGTCAGGAAACCAGTTATTTCATGAAATTTTAAGTCAAAAGGGCAATTAATCATTCATGAATTTAAGAATTTAGTCAAAATCAAACTTTGTAAAAGATACTTACATTTGCTTTCCAGGGTTTATAGAAAATGTGTCTAACTCTCTATCATATTCTGTTCGTATAAAATCTAGACATCCATTGTCTCCAAACGCTCCCCATTCTGTGTTTACTATAACCTACAATCAATAAGGATGATTTTAAATCTCATTCATAAAGACAGCCATTGTTTGTAAATGTGATTTGCAAAAACAAACTGGATTTGAGATATCATTAGGTGCTTCCAAGAATCTGAATCTCCCACCTGAACGTTGAGTCATTGCAAACTACCATTAGGTATTATATAAACTTATATTGGTCAAACATTCAATTTGTTCAGGTGAAGCATCAAATACATAGCAGACATTTATTTAATTTTGCACACAGTTTCAGCCAAGATGAACTTTGATAAAAGGGTCCATAATAAAAAAGTATGTCTGGCTGTGGCAGCATTCTTTAATTTCCATTTCGCCTAACAAGACATAACATTTGTAGATTTCTAACCATGGATCCTTCATTTAATTTAGGCATGAAGTTTATTATCAGAACTTTGAATTATAGATTACAATTTTTGAGTATGACAGGCTGTGGTAGCCATCTTCATTTCCCAATCATTACATTTGTAAAGGTCTATCCAATGATCCTTCATTTTGGCAGGTAGTGTCAGACCATTCTTGAGTAAGGTTCAATAATAAACTATT
The DNA here is from genome assembly GCA_002080025.1 of Modiolus philippinarum. Taxonomy (NCBI): domain Eukaryota; kingdom Metazoa; phylum Mollusca; class Bivalvia; order Mytilida; family Modiolidae; genus Modiolus; species Modiolus philippinarum. Next base: position 95,686 of record MJUU01066566.1, on the reverse strand, counting down.
ATACACATCTTTATTTTCCAAATGGCAATGACAAAGCTAAATCATAGAGGACTAAGAATATTTCATTGAACAAATTATTTCAACTGGCCAAGTTGTTCTGGACAAAAAGAAATTTGAAAAAAAAACTATGGCATCCCATGTTAAACTATACTGTTTTCTAGTGATAGCATTTTGATTCAAAACAAAACATTTGTAGAGGCCTATCTTAGGAATCTTTTCAACTGGTCAGTTAGTTCTGGAATAAGTCCATAAGGTCCAATGTTACATGCCATTCTTCTTCACTCAGATTTTCTAATCAGCAAACAAAACACAACTTTTGTAAAGGTTTATCCAATATGCCTGGAGGTTTCAGGGAAGATAAAAATATTAAATATGGGCAAATGGAAGATGGAAGTTAAACTGGACAGATATTTCTCACGTCAGGTAAGCTTAAAAATGATTTGGGGTAGTTAATAAGCCTTACCTCACCCATAACTTTACTAGGAAGTTTTAACAAAATAAAAGGTAAAGGGGGAAAGTGAATGCAGTAACTGTGCTATTAAAAATCATATAAGCCCTAGTATCCTTATATTACAACACAATGGCATACCATCTGTCAACCCTTAAATCAAACAGACTGATATAAACAAAGCTCTTCATCACATATAAAATGATTACACCTGAAGTCTTATAGTCCTAGACAGAGTACAAGGACATGTACTTTAACTATATATAGGAAGTGACCTTGTACAAATAGGTAAACTTATAAACTTTTCCTATCAGATTGCTGGCGGTGTTAAGGACATTTATCTTGATTATATAATTCATAGTAAAGTGACTTTTTTCTTCACTATCTGCACTGAAATATTTATTTTAATCCACACGATAGATGAGCAGAACAATACATAAGTATCAGAGATACGGCAGGACAACTCTTCCAACCACTCAATATGACTACTTATATCTATACTTCAGAATGTCACATAGCCAGAGAATCTAAGGTCACTTTAAAAGAACCATGGGCAACAAATGCAAACATATCTGTGATAAAGTGCAGACAAATTAATGCAAAAAGATTATCTCAGTCTTCAATGACTAGTGGAAGCTTTGATTTTGAAAAAAAACAACATTTTATCATCATGAATTTGTCAATTTGTATATTTAGGTTTTTTTAAGGATCCTCAAGTCATTGATCACTTCAATGACTGACTGGATAAATGAATAAGTCAGGTTTTTGTTTATTCTTGTCACCCAAGTATATGCGACAGTTTCAATTTTTATGTAATTTTTAACCTGCGATCACTGCATAAAGGAAAAATAGTCTTAATAAATTAATTCTTCATTCCTTATTATAACAATATTTAGGGGTTTAACTACCTTGATCTTATGTATGGTTGGTTGATAATTTGATGGAGGTAGATAATTTAAAAAGCATCAGGTTTAAATTTCTATGTTATTGTACAAATGTTGTAGGAAACAAAATAAAAAATCAGGCCTTTTGACAATATCAGTCCAAGACTTCACTGAAAATAAAACTTTTTTTTCACTTGAAGTAATATGAGGATAATTATTTCAAATAAATCAAGATACATCAGACTGACTTTTGGATGATTCAGGATACATGAGGTTAACTTTTTCATATTCAAGAAACATCAGATTGACTTTTCCATAATTCAAGATACAACAGATTGACTTTTCTTTAATACAAGATACATCAGACTGACTTTTCCATAATTCAAGATACAACAGATTGATTTTTCATAATTCAAGATAAAACAGATTGACTTTTCCATGATTCAAGATACAACAGATTGACTTTTCCATGATTCAAGATTCATCATATTGACTTTTCCATGATTCAAGATACATTAGATTGATTTTTCATAATTCAAGATACATCATATTGACATTTCCATGATTCAAGATACAACAGATTGACTTTTCCATGATTCAAGATACATTAGATTGATTTTTCATAATTCAAGATACAACAGATTGACTTTTCCATGATTCAAGATACATCAGATTGACTTTTCCATAATTCAAGATACATCAAACTGATTTTTCCATAATTCAAGATTTATCATATTGACTTTTCCGTAATTCAAAATACATCAGATAGACTTTTCAATAATTTAAGATACATCAGATTGACTTTTCATAATTCAAGATACATCAGATTGACTTTTCCATAATTCAAGATTTATCATATTGACTTTTCCGTAATTCAAAATACATCAGATTGACTTTTCAATAATTTAAGATACTTCAGATTGACTTTTCCATAATTCAAGATACATCAGACTGACTTTTCCATAATTCAAGATACATCAGACTGACTTTTCCATAATTCAAGATACATCAAACTGATTTTTCCATAATTCAAGATACATCAGACTGACTTTTCCATAATTCAAGATACATCAGACTGACTTTTCCATAATTTAAGATACATCAGACTGACTTTTCCATAAGTCCCAATATGTTGGTGTCAACTTTATTTTTTTAAATGAAGGAGGGTACGAGGCAAACAAACAAAAATTAAATAAAAACATGGAAAGCGATATTTTTTTGAAAATAACAAACTTTGATATGATCCATGTTACTTTTAAATCAATTTTCAGAATCTAAAGAAGATGTTTTATCAATACTGTTCATTCTTTCCCATTTCAGTTTATGTCAGTCCCTTTGAAAAGTTTTTTAATTCTAGTGTTTGTTTTTTGTCTCCTTTGTAGATGCTTAATTGATTTTAAATGAACTGCCTTTTCAAATAACCTGGTAATGTTTGTTTTTGGCACAAAAACATAACAAACAATTACAGAAAATTAAAATATTCCTGATTCTAATAAAAAAAATAGTAATGGCGCATTTCATGATACCCCGCCACGTTTCACAAAATTTCTAAGTAAAAACAGGCATAACTCCAGGACAATGTGTACCAATAAACCCAGAATTACACTTGGCCTGTGTTTTGTGGTAAACAATTTACATACCAAGTTTGAAGACAGTATGTTACTTCATTCACAATTTATGAGTACCAAACCCTTAAATTTCAAAGTTTCAAGGGGCATAACTCCAGAACCCCTTGGACCTCTGAACCAAAAATTGATCTTGACCTGAGTTTTGTGGTAAACAAATTACATACCAAGTTTGAAGACCTTCCTTTATTTCGTTCACAGGTTATCAGTCAGAAACCCTAAAATTCGCTAAATTTCAAAGTTTCAAGGGGCATAACTCCAGAACCCCTTGGACCTCTGAACCAAAAATCAAACTTGACCTGAGTGTTGTAGTATACAAGTTACATACCAAGTTTGAAGACCTTGCATTATTTCGTTCACAAGTTATCAGTTGGAAACCCTAAAATTCGCAAAATTTCAAAGTTTCAAGGGGCATAACTCCAGAACCCCTTGGACCTCTGAACCAAAATTCGAACTTGACCTGAGTTTTGTGGTAAACAACTTGCATACCAAGTTTGAAGATCTTGTGGTATTTCGTTCACAAGTTATCAGTCAGAAACCTTTGGGGGGAGAACAGACGGATGGACACACGACTGAGGGTATCACATAATACCACGCCATTTCGTGTGGCGGGGTATAAAAAACGAAAGAATCTTCATAAAGCACACATTTTCAATACTTTCGCTTACACCAAACATTCGGTCTAATTCAAGATACCTCCATTTGACTTTTACATGATTCAACAAACATCATATAATTCTAGATGCAGCTATTTTTGAATGACACAAGGTACATGTACACTTGAGATGAAAAAGATTCAGGACTTGTTTAAGAGGGGTTGCATACTGAAAATTCAAAATAAATGTATGTAACTGCATATGCACAAAACCTAACTGCATCTCTTTCCCTCTCATTTTTTTCTCCATACCTTTTGCTTGTAGCCAAGTTTTGGGAGCCATATGAAAAGGTGTTCCCTTTAATCTGTTTCTAAAAGCATTGTTTTACCCTTTAAACATGTATTTATTAGTTTGTCTCATATTTAACCCACAGTCTTTAATTATTTTTTGGGCTATGAGTTTATCTAATGTACCAATTATTTACCGAACATGTTTAACATGTTTATACCTAATCTCCAGGTAATACATGTAAAATGGCAGGTTTAGTAGTGACAAGTGATTGCCGATTATTTATTATGTAATTTATAAGATAAAAAGCCTCCTGTATACCATGTCATTAATGGCAGTTGTGATTATAAAAGCTAAATCAATATAGACTATTATGGTCCATTTGTTGTCCCAAAACAAGTTTAAATTTTAAATGCCAATTCTAAATTCAAAAGCGGAAATATAATTGACAGAAAATAAAGTATACAAGCTTAACATGTATCAATAAAGGAAACAGGACAATTCACCCCACTGCCAACTTGTCCCTGTACTAGTCACCTCCCCAACCCCCACCCCTCCCAAGTATACAAACTTAACATGTATTAATGAAGGAAACAGGACAATTCACCCCACTGTCAACTTGTCCCTGTACTAGTCACCTCCCCAACCCTCAACCCCCACCCCTCCCAAATTCTACCAACTTTCCCCAATCAATAACTGAATTAACGTTTCAAAATACCAACTTGCCACTCCATAGATTCAAACCCGCCCCATTGCACAAATCTTTTCATCCTAGAAGTTCATTTTTGTACTTTCAAACAGGTATGAAGTTTGACTGTTTTTTAGAAGGTGATTTAGCTCGGAAAAGGTAACATCAATGAAGTTCTAATAGATATATATATTTTTTTTTGTATATTTTCCTTGAATTTCAAAAATGCATATATATTGATATACTACCTGGGTATACTAGTATTTACATTAGGGATCCCACTACATTAGGTTGGTGAATTATTCCTTGTTACTTTGATTGGGTTTGTTTGGCTTAGGTTTTTTCGATGGGGTTAAACACATTAGAGATAGGGTTAAACATGTTGGAGATAGGGTTAAAATTAGATAGAGGGTGAGGGAAAGTTAGGAACAAACATTGTATAATTAGATCCCATAGAAAAATATTCTTTAAAATTTTATCGCTTGGACATATACACACTTTAGTGGAGTATCAGCCAAAACAGAATGGGTGAGATTACCAGACACTAATGGGCACGTTTGGTTTCAATACAAGATTCTCTCAAGAGCCTGTATTGCTCACTTGGTCTATGGTTGACATAACAATAACAACTAGGCATTTCCAATAAGATCCAATGATAAGCTATATTCCTAGCTGGTGTTCATCTTAGATCGGATTCAGACCTGCCACACAAAAAATTCTACGAGGACCTGTTGTTACCAAGTTAGGTTCAAATTGGATAAATCATTTCAGCGACTAAATGGAATGTGGTTCCTATAGGTTCAAATTGGACTTGTAGTTTCTGAGAAGATCTTTGAATGTGTACCCATTGGGTTCTATATTAAAACTATGGTCCCTGCTGGCGGCTATCTTGGATGAATTGCAGACTTGCCAGATATAATTTTTAAAGCGGACCACCCAAGGATTATTGTGACCAAGTTTGGTTCCAAATCGCCAAGTAGTTTCAGAAGAGAAGATCATTGAATGAAAAGTTTAAGATGGACTGCTGAAAGACAACAGATGAGAGGCAGACTCCATGTGGTGGCAAAAGCTCACCATGGCATAGCCAGGTGAGCTAGAAATGGACATGTGTTGCTGGAAACTGGAGTGAACTGTAGGAGGCGAGTTGACAGTGGGGAAAGTTGACTTGGATTCTAAATGAAAGGCTATACACAAAGTGCAATATGATATACTTAATGTACTTATTATGTTGTATGTATGTTTATGTAAGTTGTTTGTTTTGCTGGACACTGAATGGTGTAACTTTGCAAATGAAGCATTAAATCCCTACCTGTTTAGGATGAGATATTTGTTCGTCCCACAATCCTACACACTCAAGATCTTCCATGTAACATGCATTACAACCAGTCCCTAATATCAATCCTATTTCACAATTTCTATCACTGTGTGCCGTGGACATTAATGTACCTACGGCATCATTTATTATTGCTACAACTTCTACATCCACATTCTGAAAAGTAAGTAAAGTACTGCAATAATAATAGAGTAAAATAATGCCAATTTACAAAATTCTAGATTTTTTATTATGACTTTAACTGAGTGCATTCGCAATCATTATTTAGGAAATTCTCCTACACTGGCCTTAACTGTGACAAGGATAGCAACAGAATCCCCATATTTTAGAACATTTAAAGGGTAATAACTCTTAAAAACTCATTTCTCACAAAAGACAAGTACAGTAGTCCCCCTCTTGAGAGGCCCCCCTCACCAAAGGCCACCCCTTACTTAAGGCCAGAAACCTTATGCATTAAATGTTTTCAGTGCAAATTGACCCCTCGCCAAAGGCCACCCCTCTAACGCGACCAGTGGCCACATATTCTGCCCCTAAATGGTCCAAATTCCCCCTTTTCAATGGCCAAACATGAACAAACAAAACCGGAAGTAGATATCGATAGGGGAGATAATGGTGTAAGGGAGATAATCCAAACAGATTATCTGCTCATAATTTGACATCTCAGCTTGTGTGTTGTTTTAACAATAAAAAGTGAACAACATTAATTAACATAACAAGAACATCACAGGTTACCTGTCACTCAATTAATGCAATTAACAAAGGAGATAAATTGTATAATTTAATGTGTTAATTATTTTAATTTTGAGGAATTATTTTATCTTATTCAAATTTATTGTTTGCAAACAGTTATATACAAAAACAATGAAAATTTTTAAAAACAAAACTAAAGTGCAGTATATGATTTTAATTATCATTTAAATTAAAAATAAATTACTGATCATGTTAATAACCAATTAAGAAAAGAGAAAATGTGTTTATGATATTACACACACATTAACTTTTAATAAAAAAAATAAATATGGATAACAAAAATATAAATCATGGACAAGGATTACACATATAATGCAACTATAAATGTAACAATGTAGAAGAATTATCAAATCCTTTGAAACATATTAAACTGATATTTTAATACAATGTTATGTTTGTATTATATAAATTGTAGTGGAGTTCCTAGCTTGAACATGTATATCTATAGAAAAAAATATTCCACCAAAATCTCAATCCCCTCACCAAAGGCCACCCCTCTTATAAGGCCAATTTTATGTTGCAAATAAGGTGGCCTTATAAGAGGGGGACTACTGTATTTGAAAAAAAATAATTAACAGAAATAAGTTTGTTAATTGTTCAAGCTATGCATAAAGTACCCCTACAAAAATTAAACAACCACGAAATAAATTTTGTTAAAGAAAATACAAAAAATAAGAAAGAAAAATTGAAAAAACTGCTCTAGATTTTGGACACTTGTCCACATTTATATAATTTAATTTGCATATAAATATAGATCAAATAGCCACTGGCATACACTATAAATATGTGTTGTGACCCACTTTAGAAAGGTCAGTTCCAGTCCAGTTACTCCATTACACGTATTTCCTGACCTTTCAGTACTTGTAAAAGAACATACTGGTCTTTTCAATAGATATGTAAAAGCATCATAATTTTAGTAATATTGATACATTTCAAGACAACCCATATAGGTTTCCAGATTTCATGGTGGGTTGGACCCTAAATGGGATCTAAGTGTGATCTGTGAAAAGGCTTTTTTGGCAGTGTGATTTGTGAAAAATACCCCCCTAAAATAAGCATGATACATGATTTCACATGTTTTACATGAAATCAAAAGACCATCTCCCCGTGATAATTTTGTTATTACCCCTATGTAATTAATATAAATTCATAAATTGTGATTTTGTGAAAAGGGGCTCCTGAATCTGTCAATTTCAAGAACTCCATAACTGTTTTACATATATCATTCTTCTACAAGTGTGAACTATAACACTATCACAGGTCAACCTCATTATCTCGTTTATATCAAATTAATCAATTTATCTGAGGTCAAAAATGTTCATATATGATGGGATTATATCAATTTTTCATATTTTCAATTTTTATCTTTAAAAAGGGGTGTTTGAGTTTTTGATTTTCAAACAAAATACTTTTTTCACCGAAATAATAACCATTTTTTTTATTTATTTGCTGCAATCATTTTTTTTAATGAAAAAAATCCTTGATGTTTTTGTTTGTTTGATTTTTTTCTAACAATTTACTTATGCAATGTTTTATTTAAATGTTTCTTAAACACTTTTTTTTAACATCCCATTATCAGAAATTATTTCATACCCCCTTTTTTAATTGTTAAAAGCTAAAATTTCTGATTTTAAGATATTTCCCGTCAGGCAGATATATCTTGATTATTGATCTCCATCATTTTTAGAACACAAACTTTAAGGACCCATCTGTTGTCCTGTGTTATTATTGTATGATACGTAGTTGATAACATTCATACAGGTATTGATCGACAAATTTCAACCGATTCTTTACCGACGTAATTAGAATTAATACCATCTCAATTTCTCAAACTAATTGCATGTTCTAAAAGAAACCTCAAAAATCATTAATGAAAAACAATGAAGCAGCTATTATTAAAACGTAATCTCCGTCTTTCAAAAACAATCTGATTTGTGGCGATGATGAGTTGATATCATTTATATTATCAGAATATTTATGGCATAATTGTTGTTATGACATCATTAAAAACAAACCACAAAACATCTCTTTATCTTTATTGTCTTAAACTTTCTTTGTACCTAAATGTCTTAACCTTGAAGAAATACAATTCATCAACACAAGAACTGATGTTTCATTACGTTAATGCAACAAACATTTTCTAAGGACCAAGGATTTCTGTCTTAAGAAGAAACATGCTGCTGATGAGGAATTAATTTCTGAAATGTCCATACAGCTCATAAAAATTAATTGCAGTTGGAGTTGACATATGCATTATGGTCTGAAATCCATTGACTCCATATCCTTTCGTTAAATGAAGTGAACATTAAGATTTCTTACTGGTACAAATGTACTTTTGCAAAATTAAAGCCCCAATAAACATTTGCACTTCAATAGCTCAAATACCCTAAGAGACCAATGAAAACAGATTGAGCTAGACGGGCGTTCAAGCTATTGAGATGGGAATGTGTTTATATTTGAACAAAGGGTCCAGAAGAAAGGTTCAAGCCATTCATGGTGTTCGAGTTATCCAAGTTCAACTGTAGTTCACATTTCACAAAACTTTATAAAGTGAAACAGTTGGTAAATCTTAGAATCCACTGTTAAAAATATTTTCACACAACTAATTGATGGAGCTAATTTCAAAAATAAAGTCCAACTCATTTTATATGAACTTAACAAGGTCAACAATAAACTCAAGCTCTTCAAATGTATCAAAAAAAAGTCCAACTCTTTTCATATGAGCTTGAGAAGGTCATCAACAAACTCAAGCTCTTCAAATTTCTGAAAAAAGTCCAACTCTTTTCATATGAGCTTGACAAGGTCATCAACAAACTCAAGCTCTTCAAATTTCTCAAAAAAAGTCCAACTCTTCTCATATGACAGGTTCAACAATATATTCAAGTTCTTAAAAATTTTCAAAAAAAAGGAGAAACTCATTTCATATGAACATGACAAAGTCAAGCACAAATTAAAGGTTCTACAAATTTCTCAAAAAAATCCAACTCTTTTCATATGAACTGAACAAGTTGAACAGCAAACTAACAGGTTTGCGCCTGTCCTAAGTCAGGAAAATTTTTAAGCCTTTGTGTGTCTTGTCTTTTTTCTAGTTAGTTTACTTTATGTCTATAGGAGTCTAGGATGATGTTTATTTCGCTGAACTTGATTACTCTTTATTCAGGGGCCCGACACCAACCTGCCGTTGGGTGTGGGGTTTTCTCACCATTCATTGAAGATCTTATAGTGGCTTTGAGTTGTTGTTACTCCCCTTTGGGTCGTTGTCTCTTTGACACATTCCCCGTTTCCCTTCCTTTTTCTAAAGTTCTTCAAAATTCTGATAATTTATGCATGCGTTGTTGAGGCTTTGTAAGGACTGCAATAAAATGCAGGATATTGAATTTAAATAATGACTTATTTACAATGGAACAGTGAGTCAAATTACAGAAAGGTAAAAAACTAGTCTAGCGGTTATAAGTACTTTAAACAAACATGTTTAATGGTCTTGAATCAATAATTTGTTTACTTCTTAGTGAATGGGTTAGTCTGAATTTTATCCTTAAATTACACTGAACCAGGTCATCCTTGAACTTTGTCACCAAACAACATCTCTTTACTTATTATTTATATCATGGTACAAAACACAGACAAATTTGTTTTCAATTTCATATTCACTTTAGATAATTTAAATCATTTAATACAATATATTGTGTGTAAGTCCTATACGGCTCAGTAAACAATCCAAACAAGGTCATTCTATAATTATTCTTCCTTCTTTCAAACAATAAGGACATTAATATAGAAATGTAAAAACGTTGTCTTGGAGAGATACAGTGGAACCTGTCTACTCTGACACGGTATAGGGACCACAAAAATATTTCAGATTTGACAGGATATCAGAATACTCGGGTTGACGGGAAAAAGACAGGTTCGACTGTAATTCAGTTTCTTTCACTTACCCCTTTTCTTTTCAATGCTTCATGTAACAATATACATAAATCTTCACCCACAACTCCTTCACACCGGAAACCTTTCGTCCATTTCGATAATCTAGCTTTAGCGAGACCTTCTTGTTTACATGGAAATGAAAATGTGAATCCTAACGGTAACTTCTCGCCCATTATATCATGTGTTTGTATAAATTTACATATACAGTCTGCTATATGGTCAAACAACTGGAATAAAAAAACCAAAAAATATTGAAAAATGGTGTATAAAACGGTGTATCCAACTTTTCATAGAGGGTAGTTCAAAAAGGGTTTCAGAAATAAAATTTTCATCATTTTGTTAATTTTTGTCAAAATTTTGCAAGATATGCCGAATTTTTTTTTCCTGAAATCCTTAAATCCCTCCCCTCTTAATCCAACAATGGTATTTGTGTAAGCATACTGATGGTATTTCTACCTTGCTGTTTAGTCTGTGATAAGTAATATTGTATATGTATGTTGTCCAACTTCTACCATAAGAAACACCGCAGGAATGAAAAAAATGTTACATTTATATAGCAAAATATTGTACTTATCAATGCCCCTCCCCCGATTTTAGTAAAGGGGGGGGCGATATTGTTTTACCCTTGTCTGTCTAATTGTATGTACCATGTCCAGTCTATCATTTGATACAATTGCTTTATTTTCAAATGTCTCACAAACACATGCAGGAATAGCCCAAAAAATAAACATTTTAGCTTTACTGTGTTGTACAATTGTATATATCATAGTTTTCATGATTTTAAGTATCTGTATTATTAACATAGTTTTTGGCTTTTATTTACAGTAAGCTTTTTTTTTCATTTTTGCTTTAGAGAGAAGGTATCAGGTTTCAAATGCAAATATGTGAGTAATTAATAATTATGCAGGAGTTTTTTGGTCTTTTATGCACATGCTCTTGAAGAACCAAAAGTAAGAAGTTGCTGCCCTTTTCATGACACTTAAAACAAGCTTGTAACAGGTCATTGTGTCATACGATCGATGCAGCAGCTTTGACTACACAATATTACCTGTGTCCCAGTTCCCAACATAATTCTCTGAGGTATCAAATAGGTTTTACTTTGTATATCTACATCTCTCCCATTCAGTTCTACCATGAGGACACGGAAATTTGTTCCTCCCAAATCAAGTGCTAAAAATTTGCCTTTTTCTGAAAATAAAATGAATAGAGCAATTAAGTACAGTAAAAACTTCATTATGATGTTATTTTTAGGAAACCTTGTTTATTACTACATGTATGTAGAGCATTACAACAATGAGTTTACTGTAGTTCACTTTTTCACATTGATTTGCAAGTCTCCTAATTGTATGGGCACTTCAATACGGTAGTGGCCAAGATTTAGGACCCAGACAGGACAATAAAAATTCAAATTCTAAATACGTTGTATTCAGTTTCAAGGTCACAGGCTTCCAGTTGCAAGAATATTTCTTTTCAAATAATAAAGGATTTTGTCATATTTGTAGTTTTGATTCAAGGCCTGCTGAATATATCCTGTGATGTATGTAGTTCAATATTCCCGCATATATACATGGTTGCATCTTGCCATGCCTTTTAAGGTAATCAAAACGAAAAAAAAAAATCCTTTTACATCAGTAACTTATTTGAGCCATACCTGTCTGTAAAAGGAGCAAATTCACAGCATATAATCTGAGGCCCTTGGTTACATATTATAAGATCCCCCCCCAACCAAAAAAACAAGAGTGTCGCTAAATGGTGGCCAGATATATCCCCTGTTCATTAACTCTGAATCAATATGATCAGTGCAAATTTGGGTTGGTGTGGACACAATACATGCATGGACACAGCAGAAGTGTGGAAACAATACAAGTATGGACACATTGACATAATCCTCAAGAAATAACTTTTCAGAAGTTAAACAACAAAAATATTCTGTCAAAATCAGACAAAAATAAAATTCACCCTTTTTTCACCTCTTTAACAATTTTCACAAAATCATAAGAGAAATTTCTAAACTAAACTTTGAAAACAACTTCTCAAGAGGATTACAGTGAAAAAGTGTTTCTCTCCCATGTAACTTATTCACAATATCTACCAATTAAATTATATCTTTGAAAAAATTTACAAGATCATTGCAGAAGGAATCAATAAAAATTCAAAGTCAAATTATCATCATGGTTTTGACAGTTATAAAATTCCTTCAAGCTCCTCTTCATGTGATGTTCTTCTTTTGTGTAAAGTTTCATCAAAATCACTCTATCGTTTAAGTGAAGATGTGTGTACAAGGTTATCATTGCAGAAGGAATCAATGAATAGTCATGTCTAATTATCTCCCCTTCATAGATTCAAACAATAATTGTATTCCTTCATGCATTTCTCATAGTGTCCTTCCTTTTTCTATAGTTTCATCAAAACCGTTCAAGTGTCTACGAGGACTTGCACTTAATTACCAGGTTATCTGTGTTGATGGAATCAATGAAAAGTCAAAGTCAAATTATCTCCCCTTCTTAGTTCCTCTCAATAATTGTATTCCTTCATACACATCTCCATATAGTGTCCTTCCTTTGTGTAAAATTTCATCAAATACTTCATGTGGTTTAAGGTTGTGCTTACAAGAAGTGTGGACAGACAGATGGACAGACAGACAGGGTGACTCCTAAATACCCCCTTAACTTTATTTGTGGAGGGTAAAAAAAAACAAAGAACTTAGTATGAGGCACTAACTTCCTTAAAAGCATTTACTCTATTTATAGACAAAGTTTCCTTAACCTTTAAGTTGTTTACTTGATACATGTTGTTTACTGTTTACATACACATTTCTGACAATGACCTTCCATTTAAGACTAAAAGGTAGACAAAATCATTAAAGACTGTTTACTAATATGATAAAAGGTGGACCAAAGTCATTGATAAAATAAATTCAATATATAGAATGCTTTTACTTATATTGCATCACCTTATATTGCATGAACTTTTCAAATGTAGGTCAAATATTATATCATCCTTTATTATTACATCATGAGCCTTCCGAGGGCTTGTAGAATTCACCTTAACCAGTATTATTACATGTAGGTGCTACCTACTTTGTCCAGTTTCATGGCACCCCCGAATCACATCATAATTCAAAGCTTATGTGTATTAATCATGTTAAGTTCATATAAACAAGAAAAGATGAGATTTATACAAGGTTGGGGAACAATGAACAGCGAAAATTCAATCTGAGAACTTATCAATATTATTGGCTCAATTCTGAGTGGCCCAAAAAGGGGAATAACTCTTGTTCTTGTCAAAATGATTTAAATGTGATTAAAAAACAAATGTAACTAAATAGTGTCATTCAGACCCTAATGAACCATGCTAGTTTAGAAAAGCCTTCTCAAAATCTAGAGCAATGAGAATGCATGTGAACTTGAATTTTTTAATATTTACAAGTTCTGAAATCTGGTTCACACATACTTGAAACACCTAATTGTTAGGTATTTTATAGGTTGTAAAAATTTTGTATTTTCTTAATCACCTAATGGCATCAACCCCTGGTGTCTGATGCACAGAGGGTACCAATCATGCTACCTGCTGTGCTGTTGACACGGGATAGGCATGACTTTATTTATTCTTATTCTCCTTTAACTACATGTATATTATAGAATTTTATAGAATTGCCATTGCAACTATATTTGACCACACTCACTTTAACAAATAACAATATTCATAATTTCATTACAATTTAGTTTGTTATGTCTAATCATATATGTTTGTACTGTTATATGCCTCCATGGGCCCTTGATTTGTTTAATAAATATTACTTGTTTACATACAAAAAAACAAGATGTGTTTGTGAAACACTATGCCCCCGGCAGCAACCATGTCTACCATACAACATAAATAATAAAATAGCAATCACTAAAAATTAAGGTTAAATAATAATTTGTACTAAGCTCCATTAGATCTATTCACGAACAGAATATCAAACCCCTTGCAATTGTAATTAACGACCTAAAAGCAAAATCTAGATTTTTACCCTTTGACCCCTGTGACCTTGACCTTTGACCTGACCTTAATGAAATTTGCATAATGGTGTTCAGCTTTATATGATCAATATACAGGCCAAATATCAAGGTCCTATCACATCTGGTTGGAAAAATATCAGCAATGTTGAAGTTTTCAAATTTTCACTCAGTGACCTCAACCTTTGACCTGACCATATTTTTTTTAGTGCATTTGTATTAAGCTTCATTAGATCTATTCATATATAGAATATCAATCCTCTAGCAATTGTAATTAACGAGCTATAGCAAAATCTATATTTTAACTTTTTTACCTCTGTGACCTTGACCTTTGACCTGACCTTAGTGAAATTTGCATAATGCTGTTCAGTTTCATATGACCAATATACAGGCCAAATATGAAGGTCCTATCTCATCTGATTGAAAAGATATAGGCAATGTTCAAGTTTTTGTTAAAGTTTTCAATTTTGCACTCGGTGACCTTGACCTTTGACCTGACCCAAATTTTTTTGGTGGACTTGTATTAAGCTCCATTAGATCTATTCACATATAGAATATCAAGCCTCTAGCTATTGTAATTAACAAGCTGTTGCAAAATCTAGATTTTGACCTTTTGACCTATGTGACCTTGACCTTTGACCTGACCTTGGTGAAATTTGCATAATGCTGTTCAGTTTCATATTACCAATATACAGGC
The DNA here is from genome assembly GCA_002080025.1 of Modiolus philippinarum. Taxonomy (NCBI): domain Eukaryota; kingdom Metazoa; phylum Mollusca; class Bivalvia; order Mytilida; family Modiolidae; genus Modiolus; species Modiolus philippinarum. Next base: position 80,452 of record MJUU01066566.1, on the reverse strand, counting down.
CAAAAATGAAAGTCCTATCACATCTGGTTGAAAAGATATAGGCGATGTTAAAGTTTTTGTTAAAGTTTCAATTTTGCACTCGGTGACCTTGACCTTTGACCTGACCCAAATTTTTTTGGTGGATTTGTATTAAGCTCCATTAGATCTATTCACATATAGAATATCAAGCCTCTAGCAATTGTAATTAACGAGCTATAGCAAAATCTAGATTTTGACCTTTTGACCTCTGTGACCTTGACCTTTGAACTGACCTTAGTGAAATTTGCATAATAATGTTCAGCTTCACATGATCAATACACATACCAAATATGAAGGTCCTACAACATCTGGTTTAAAAGTTATGAGCCAGGTTAAAGTTGTGGACAGACAGACATACAGACAGACAGACAGACAGACAGGACAAAAACAATATGCCCCCGATCTAAAGATCCGGGGGCATAAAAATGCACAACCAATTAAAATTTTTTTAATGTCCTCTTTTTTGTCAGTAAAATGACAGTTATAGAGCTAAACATAGTATATTTAGTCAAACTGTGATTATTAAATGGTAATTTAAATAAAAAAACTAAAACAAATTATCTCATAGTTGTTTTAAATATCAATCATTGTATACTAATAGTAAATTCCAAATTTGTCTCAAAAACCAACCCTGATCTTAACTAAAGTTGAACCAATGTAACCCCTTCAATTTTATGTGCAGACTGTATTGAAAGCTCAAATAAATTTTCCCTAAAAAAGATAAAATTAAACCCTCAACAAAAGACTTTCCATTCAACATTCTAGTGTTAGCTTACATAAAACAGGTAAACTTACTGATAAAAAAGTACAAGTTGAAAAGTTCAACCCAAATACCATATATCATTACACTATATAAATACACTGCTGACAGAACACTCTAATGTTACCATATTTGACTATGTGAACTTTTATATTTTTTTACACTGGTCAACTTTTCATTCTCCTACAACTGTACTTTTTTATTTACATGTACAGTCTTGGGTCAAAAGTATTTGTAATTTTGAAAATTTCCAGTGCATTTCATTTTGAAAAAGTCCTCATTTGAAAAATGCTGTACAGCTTATTTTTGTTCAATTTTCATAAATTGTCAAAATTCTGAATACTTTTATGATCTAATTATCACAGGGAACATATAGTAGTTCAATCTCGTAATCTAACATACATAGGGAACGTGTACCTGTTCTATCAGGTAATGATCTAACTATCATAGGGAACATATAGCTGTTCAATCTCGTAATGATCTAACTATCATAGAGAACAATAGCTGTTCAATCTCGTAATGATCTAACATATATAGGGAGCTTGTAACTGTTCTATCAGGTAATGATCTAATTATCAGAGGGAACATATAGCTGTTCTAACATACAAAGGGAACATGTACCTGTTCTGTCAGGTAATGATCTAACTAACATAGGGAACATATAGCTGTTCAATCTCGTAATCTAACATACATAGGGAATGTGTACCTGTTTCTATCTGGTAATGATCTAACTATCATAGGGAAAATATAGCTGTTCAATCTCCTAATGATCTAACATACATGTACATAGGGGACATGTACCTGTTCTATCAGGAAATGATCTAACTATCATAGGGAACATATAGCTGTTCAATCTTGTAATGATCTAACATACATAGGAAATGTGTACCTGTTCTATCAGGTAATGATCTAATTATCATAGGGAACATAGGTATAGCTGTTCACTAACATACATAGGGAACTTGTACCTGTTCTATCAGGTAATGATCTAACTATCATAGGGAACATGTAGCTGTTCAATCTCGTAATGATCTAACGTACATAGGGCATGTGTCTATCAAGTATAGGGAACATGTACCTGTTCTCTCTGGTAATGACCTAATTATCATAGGGAACATATCGTAGTTCCATCTCTTAATGATCACACATACATATGCAACGTGTACCTGTTCTATCTAGTAACTAGAGCTGTCGCCGATGGCAGCCAATTATACCCCAGTTAATTGAACCCTGAATCAATATGACAAGTGTAAATTTAAGTGTGTGTGGACACAGGACAGTTGTAGACACAGTACAAATGTGGTCACAATACAACTAAGGACACAATGATATACATCCCCCCTTTTTTTCCAGAAAATATACAAAGACTAATTATCACCCCTTCAAAATTTCAGAAAGAAACTATATATCTTCATGCACATCTTCAGATGGTTTTCTACAGCTGCATAACATTTCATCAATATCGAAGTACGTGTTTAGGAGAACATGCACTGACAAGGTTCCCCCTCCCTTTTTTTCAAAGACAAATTATCTCCCCTTCAAAATTTTTGGCAGCAGCAATATTATTTCATGCACATCTTCAGGTGGTGTACTACAACTGTGAAACATTTCATCAAAATCCAAGCAGTGGTTTTGGAGAATATGTGCTGACAAAGTCCCCATCCCCCACCACTTTTTCCAGAAAATATTCAAAGATAAATTATCTCCCTTTCAAAATATAGGACAGCAACAATATTACTTCATGCACATCTTCAGGTGGTGTGCTACAACTTTGTAACATTTCATGAAAATCAAAGCAGTGGTTTTGGAAAACATGCGCTGACAAGGTTTGTCCTCCCCTTTTTCAGTTGTGGACACAGTACAAATGTGGACACAATAACAGTATGGACACAATGATATATCTGCCCTCTTTTTCCAGAAAATTTTCAAAGACAAATTATCCGTTCTTCAATATTTCGAAAAGCAACCCTATTTCGTCATACACATCTTCAGATGGTATACAACAATTGTGTAACATTTCATTGAAATTCAAGTACCCGTTCAAGAGGACGTATGCTGACAAGATTTGTCCCCCCTTTCTCCAGAAAATATTCAAAGATAAATATCTCCCCTTTGATATTTTCGGCAGCAACCATATAACTTCATGCGAATCTTCAGGTGCTGTACTACAGCTGTGTAACATTTCATTAAAATCTAAGCAGCCGTTGAGGAGAACATGTGCTGACAAGGTCCCCTCCCCCTTTTTCCATAAAATATTCCGACAAGTTATCTCCCCTTCAAAATTTTGGGCAGCAACCATATAGCTTCATGCGCCCCTTCAGCTGGTGTACTACAAATGTGTAACATTTCATGAAAATCTAGGAAGCCATTCAGAACATGCATTGAAAGGTTCCCTCCCCCTTTTTCCAGAAAAAAATTCAAAGACAAATCATCTCCCCTTCAAAATTTTGGTCAGCAACTATATTACTTCATGCACATTTTCAGGTGGTGTATTACAATTGTGTTACATTTCATTAAATCCAAGCAGCCGTTTAGGAGATCATGTGCTGAAAAGATTCCCTCCCCCATTTTTCCAGAAAATATTCAAACACAAATTATTTCCCCTTCAAAATTTCAGGCTGCAAATATTACTTCATGCACATCTCTGCAAATATTACTTCATGCACATCTTCAGGTGGTTTACTACAACTGTGTATTATTTCATCAAAATCCAAGCAGCAGTTTAGGAGAACATGTGCTGACAAAGTACAAGGACGGACAGACAGACGGACGGACAGGGTGATTCCTATTTATCTCCAAAACTTTGTTTGTGGGGGTATAATAATTTACTGAAGCATGATATCAAAAATTTAGGGTCACAATTCCCTGTTGATGCAAGTAAAATTGTGACATCAAAATTTTACCTCTTGTTTAAATTGCCGATTCTTTTAAACTACCATCAAGAAATTGATACTGAAATAAACATGTAATCTACACAACATTCTGAGTTAATTGGTGTAAATTTGATTGAAATCAGATAAGAATTGGCTTCACAATAATTTTTTGAAAAAATGTGATTTTATATGAAATATATAGAGAAAAAATGCAGCGTGCGAATTCTTTTGTCCAAGATCTGTACATGGGGAATATTTTTATGTCCATCTACATGTTCCATCTGGCAATTTTAAAATGGTTTTACAAACATAGAGAACATTTTGATGTCTGACTACCTGTTCCATCAGGTAATGTCAAACATAGGGAACATTTTGATGTCTGACTACCTGTTCCATCAGGTAATGATCTGACAAATGTTGGGAACATTTAAATGTGAGCCTAACAAACATTGGGAACATTTTGATGCAAGTCTAACAAAGGCGGGGAACATTTTGATGTCTGCCTACCTCTTCCATGGGGTAATGATCTGACAAACGTAGGACCATTTTAATGTCTGCCTACCTAATCAGCAACAACAAAAGTAGGGGACTTTTTGATGTCTGCCTACCTGTTCCATCTGGTATTGATCTGACAAATGTACGGAACATTTTGATGTCAGTTTAACAAAGGTAGGGAACATTTTGATGTCTGCCTACAGTACAGAAAGAGTGGTACCGTGACAAATCACCGTGAAAGACATGTCCCACTCTCAGAGTGATACTGAATAACTTTTTATCTTTAAGAGATATCTCAATTATTTTTTCTGCATTTTAAGTGGTATAATACACCACTCTTAATACAAAAGAGAGAAGGAAATGATCTCAAATAGGAAAAAAGATATTTAGATCCACTCTCAGAGTGGGACATGTCTATCACAGTGATTTGTCACGGTACCACTCTTTCTGTACTGTACCTCTTCCATTGAGTAGTGATGGGGCAAACATAAGGACCATTTTAATGTCTGGCTACCTGATCAGCAACAATAAACATAGGGGACCTTTTGATTTCTGCCTACCTGTTCCATCTGGCAATGATCTGACAAATGTAGGGAACATTTTGATGTCGGCCATATGATTTGTCTTTTTCGATAAACCATTATTCATTTCTTCATGTAGCAAATGCATTATTCTCTTGTACGTCAGAGAGGATAGTTTAAATCCTCGTACAAATCCCTCAATCTGAAACAAATAAGACAGTCTTTAGTGGTTAAATTAACTTTTTCTTAGATCAATAATGGCTGTGACTCAATGTTTTTAATTCTAAAATTTGCAAAGTCAAAAACTAGTTAGGTTTTTGCAATGTGAATAAATTTGTATGCTATGATGATCAATAATGACTGTAACTCAATGTTTTTTTAAAATCAAAATTAACAAAATCGAAATGGTGGTTATAATTTTGTATGTTATAATGATATTTACAGATTAAATCCAAGGAGGACGAATGAATTGAAGGATATAATAGGAAAAATGAAAGGATATGGAGTGAATGTACATGTGACAAAAATGCACATGATACATAGAGAACTCCAGTTTATCAAGGACAGGGCTTTTATTCCTGCCTACATCTTGATGTCGTCTGAGGGTCTTCAACTTGAGGTGAACAATATTCACCCCCCCCCCNGTATACCTAAATTATAAACTAAATCCATCGTATCTGTAATCTATTTTCAATCATTCCATAGAATCACATCCCCCTTGTCATACAGGGGTCATTCACAAATCAACAAAAATATATCAAGTATATCAAATAAAGAAAATCAAATGAATATATCTGCTTGAGGAAATATCACTCATTTACATTCTTTAATAGATTTGACCTTGAAATGTTCACACTGTCAGCAGAGTGCAAAACACAACTAGTCACACTGAAGTTACATGCTTAATATGGAGGAGACATTGGAAGCAGGTAAGGGTTTTTGTTAGAAAAAAACAAAGAGAAAATGGAAAAATAATGAATTTTGAGTCGTCAAACAGGATCAAACAATGAGGCGTAGAAGAGGTTTCCTTCATGACAATCTTCTTTTTTCTATTTGCCGTGATTTTAATCAATATTTTGCCCATTCCTTCATTTTGTCATGGTTACTTTTGATCATTTCATACAAATTTTGTATCTATCATTCTATTAAATGTGTCGAATGACCCCATGAAACACTTGCCATGACCAAGATCAAGTTCTTGATGACTACACATAANTCCTCTCAATAATTGTATTCCTTCATACACATCTCCATATAGTGTCCTTCCTTTGTGTAAAATTTCATCAAATACTTCGAGTGGTTTAAGGTTGTGCTTACAAGAAGTGTGGACAGACAGATGGACAGACAGACAGGGTGACTCCTAAATACCCCCTTAACTTTATTTGTGGAGGGTAAAAAAAAAAAAAAAACAAAAAACTTAGTATGAGGCACTAACTTCCTTGAAAGCATTTACTCTATTTATAGACAAAGTTTCCTTAACCTTGAAGATGTTTACTTGATACATGTTGTTTACTGTTTACATACACATTTCTGACCTTCCATTTAAGACCAAAAGATAGACAAAATCATTAAAGACTGTTTACTAATATGATAAAAGGTGGACCAAAGTCATTGATAAAATAAATTCAATATATAGAATGCTTTTACTTATATTGCATCACCTTATATTGCATCAACTTTTCAAATGTAGGTCAAATATTATATCATCCTTTACATGAGCCTTCCAAGGGCTTGTAGAATTCACCTTAACCAGTATTATTACATGTAGGTGCTACCTACTTTGTCCAGTTTCATGGCACCCCCGAATCACATCATAATTCAAAGCTTATGTGTATTAATCATGTTAAGTTCATATATATAAACAAGAAAAGATGAGATTTATACAAGGTTGGAGAACAATGAACAGCGAAAATTCCATCTGAGAACTTATCAATATTATTGGCTCAATTCTGAGTGGCCCAAAAAGGGGAATAACTCTTGTTCTTGTCAAAATGATTTAAAAGGTGATTTAAAAACAAATGTAACTAAATAGTGTCATTCAGACCCTATAATGAACCATGCTAGTTTAGAAAAGCCTTCTCAAGATCTAGAGCAATGAGAATGCATGTGAACTTGAATTTTTTAATATTTACAAGTTCTGAAATCTGGTTCACACATACTTGAAACACCTATTTTATAGGTTGTAACAATTTTGTATTTTCTTAATCACCTAATGGCATCGACCCCTGGTATCTGATGCACAGAGGGTACCAATCATGCTACCTGCTGTGCTGTTGACACAGGATAGGTTTGACTTTATTTATTCTTATTCTCCTTTAACTACATGTATATTATAGAATTTTATAGAATTGCCATTGCAACTGTGACCGTGTTTACACTTGCTTCAACTTGAATCGATCTTTATTTGAATCGATCTTAAAAGGGTCGGTTTGCATTTACATTAAAAAGTGCAAGATCGATCTCGATCGGTTCTTCTGAGAACGGTGCGTTTACACTACGCACTGAAACTGAATCGATCTTACCAAAATGCATGTGTCCATTGTTATAAATATACATAAAAATGCCAATATAAATAGATATATCTGGAAATGTCCTGACATATTCGTTTTAAAATGTTCAGGTTTCTCTTAGACGTTTTATCGTTATGTTTCAGCATCCCGTAGGTCACCCAAAAGTTCCGCTTATCAAAAGAGTCCCAAAGCTTCTCCTCTTTTATTATCCACAGTCGTACATACGTTCATAGACACACGTGTAAATGCCCAATTTCAGTTTATTATTCAGTTTCACTCCATAAAGATCGATCGCGATCGATCTTGGCGTTTACACTTGAAGCAAGATCGATCCCAAAAAGATCGATCTTTTTAAGACTACGTCTGGATGTGGACTTTTTAAGTCTGATTGAAGATCGATCTAACCCGTTTACACTTGTGCAAGATCGATCTTTTTAGGATCCATCTCACCAAAGATCGATCTAAATTTGCTAGTGTAAACGGGGTCTATATTTGACCACACTCACTTCAACAAATAACAATATTCATAATTTTATTACAATTTAGTTTGTTGTATCTAATCATATATGTTTGTACTGTTATATGCCTCCATGGGCCAGTGATTTGTTTAATAAATATTACTTACTTATTTACATACAAAAAAAATGCACAACCAATTAAAATTTTTTTAATGTCCTCTTTTTTTGTCAGTAAAATGACGGTAATAGAGCTAAACATAGTATATTTAGTCAAACTGTGATTATTCAATAATAATTTAAATAAAAAAACTAAAACATTGTTTTAAATATCAATCATTGTAAACTAATAGTAAATTCCAAATTTGTCTCAAAAACCAACCCTGATCTTAACTAAAGTTGAACTAATGTAACCCCTTCAATTTTATGTGCAGACTGTATTGAAAGCTCAAATAAATTTTCCTTAAAAAAGATAAAATTAAACCCTCAACAAAAGACTTTTAGTGTTAGCTTACATAAAACAGGTAAACTTACTGATAAAAAAGTACAAGTTGAAAAGTTCAACCCAAATACCATATATCATTACACTATATAAATACACTGCTGACAGAACACTCTAATGTTACCATATTTGACTATGTGAACTTTTATATTTTTTTTACACTGGTCAACTTTTCATTCTCCTACAACTGTACTTTTTTATTTTCATGTACAGTCTTGGGTCAAAAGTATTTGTAATCTTGAAAATTTCCAGTGCATTTCATTTTGAAACAGTCCTCATTTGAAAAATGCTGTACAGCTTATTTTTGTTCAATTTTCATAAATTGTCAAAATTCTGAATACTTTTGACAAAAGACTGTAGTTTGAACGATCATGTTTCTCATGTTTTATCAGGTAATGATCTAATTATCATAGGGAACATATAGCTGTTCAATCTCGTAATGATCTAACATACATAGGGAACGTGTACCTGTTCCATCTGGTAATGATCTAATTATCATAGGGAACATATACATGTAGCTGTTCAATCTCATAATGATCTAACATACATAGGGAACTTGTACCTGTTCTATCTGGTAATGATCTAATTATCATAGGGAACATATAGCTATTCAATCTCGAGATCATCTAACATACATAGGGAACGTGTACCTGTTCTATCTGGTAATGATCTAACTATCATAGGGAACATATAGCAGTTCAATCTCCTAATGATCTAACATACATAGGGAACGTGTACCTGTTCTATCAGGTAATGCTCTAATTATCATGGGGGAACATATAGCTATTCAATCTCGTAATGATCTAACATACATAGGGAACGTGTACCTGTTCTATCTGGTAATGATCTAATTATCATAGGGAACATATAGCTGTTCAATCTCGTAATGATCTAACATACATAGGGAACGTGTACCTGTTCTATCTGGTAATGATCTAACTATCATAGGGAACATATAGCTGTTCAATCTCGTAATGATCTAACATACATAGGAAAGTGTACCTATTCTATCAGGTAATGATCTAATTATCATAGGGAACATATAGCTGTTCAATCTCGTAATGATCTAACATACATAGGGAATGTGTACCTGTTCTATCTGGTAATGCTCTAATTATCATAGGGAACATATAGCTGTTCAATCTCGTAATGATCTAACATACATAGAGAATGTGTACCTGTTCTATCGGGTAATGATCTAACTATCATAGGGAACATATAGCTGTTCAATCTCGTAATGATCTATTGTCCCTTGTCTATGACCTTAACGGTCTACTTGTTCCTATTGTAAAACCAATTTAGCAATTTCATTTACCTATAGATGTTATAAAGTTGATCAAGAGCAATACCAACAGACCAACATATATTGTAAAAAATTTTTGGAGACTTGCTATTGTTAACTAATCTAAACAATGATGGTCCTTTTGAATTTTCCAACAATTCTATTGTATATCAATCTGTAATGGCCTGGGGAGGTTTTACCTTGATCTGTTGATGAAAATAGGAACTATATATAGAATTTATATAGTCACTGAAAAAGAAGGTACTATTGAATTTATTAAAAAAAACACCATTATAAGAATAAATATTGCTATATGCATAATGTAGAGGGATTTTAATTTTTTTTTTTCATAAATGGAAATTTATAATTGAGTTAATTTGTCTTTGTTATATTACATGTAAAGGTAACTTTTTTTCAAGGTAAAACCTCCCCAGGCCATTACAGATTGATATACAATAGAATTGTTGGAAAATTCAAAAGGACCATCATTGTTTAGATTAGTTAACAATAGCAAGTCTCCAAAATCTTTTTACAATATATGTTGGTCTGTTGGTATTGCTCTTGATCAACTTTATAACATCTATAGGTAAATGAAATTGCTAAATTGGTTATACAATAGGAACAAGTAGACCGTTAAGGTCATAGACAAGGGACAATAACATACATAGGGAATGTGTACCTGTTCTATCTGGTAATGCTCTAATTATCATAGGGAACATATAGCTGTTCAATCTCGTAATGATCTAACATACATAGGAAAGTGTACCTATTCTATCAGGTAATGATCTAATTATCATGGGGGACATATAGTAGTTCGATCTCATAATGATCTAACATACAAATGCAACGTGTACCTGTTCTATCTGATAATGACCTAATTATCATAGGGAAAATATAGTAGTTCCATCTCCTAATGATCACAAATACAAATGCAACGTGTACCTGTTCTATCTGATAATGACCTAATTATCATAGGGAAAATATAGTAGTTCCATCTCCTAATGATCTTACATACATATGCAATGTGTATGTTTTATTTAGTAATGATCTGACTATCATAGGGAACATATAGTAGTTCCATCTCGTAATGATCAAACATACAGATTTTGGACAAAAATATTCGCACGCTTTGATATTTTCCTATATTTTTCTTGAAAAACATTTTTTTTCATTATTTGAAAGCCATTTCTTAATCGAATTCTATGAAATTTGCACAATTAAACTCAGAATATTATGCATTTTAATTTTTTATTTTTGCATAAATTTCTGACATTAAGTTGTGAAGAACTAGAGTTGTCACTGAATGGCAACCAGTTATACCCCCTGCTAATTGAACCCTGAATCAATATGGCAAGTGTAAATTTAAATGTGTTTGGACACAATACAGTTGTGGACACAGTACAAATGTGGACACAATACCAGTATGGACACAATGATATATCTCCCCCTTTTCGAGAAAATATTCAAAGACAAATTATCCCCCCCTTCAAAATTTTGGGAAGCAACCCTATTTTTTCATGCACATCTTCAGACGGTATACAAAAATTGTGTAACATTTCAACTAATCCAAGTACCCGTTCAAGAGGACGTGCCCTGACAATGTTTTCACTTTTCTCCAGAAAATATTCAAAGATGAATTATCTCCCCTTTGATATTTTTCGCAGCAACCATATAACTTCATGAAAATCTTCAGGTGGTGTACTACAAATGTGTAACATTTCATGAAAATCCAAGCAGCCATTTAGGAGAACATGAGCTGACGAGGATCCCACCCCCCTTTTTTCCAGAAAATATTCAAAGACAAATTATCTCCCCTTCAAAATTTTGGGCAGCAACTATATTACTTCATGAACATCTTCAGGTGGTGTATTACAACTGTGTAACATTTCATCAAAATTCAACAGCTGTTTAGGAGAACATGCACTGACAAGGTACATGGACGGACAGACAGAGGGACTGACAGGGTGATTCGTATATACCCCCAAACTTTGTTTGTGGGGGGTATAATAATTTATATCAAAAATTTAGGGTCACAATTCCCTATTGATGCAAGTAAAATTGTTACATCCAAATTTTACTTCTTGTTTAAATTGACGATTCTTTATAAACTACCATCAAGAAATTGATACTGAAATAAAACATGCAAACTACACAACATTCTGAGTTTATTGGTGTAAATTTGATTGAAATCAGATAAGTATTGGCTTCACAATAATTTTTTTGAAAAAAATGTGATTTTATATGAAATATATAGAGAAAAAAATGCAGGGTGCGAATACTTTTGTCCAAGATCTGTACATGGGGAAGATTTTTATGTCTATCTTCCTGTTCCATCTGGCAATTTTAAAATTATCTGACAAAACATAGAGAACACTTTGATGTCCAACTACCTGTTCCATCAGGTAATGATCTGACAAACATCTATAGGGAACATTTTGATGTCTGACTACCTGACCCATCAGGTAATGATCTGACAAATGATGGAAACATTTTGATGTCTGCCTAACAAACATAGGGGACATTTTGATGTCAGCCCAACAAACATAGGGAACATTTCGATGTCAGCCTAACAAACATAGGGAACATTTCAATATCAGCCTAACAAACATATGGAACATTTCGATGTCAGCTTAACAAACATAGGGGACATTTCGATGTCAGCCTAACAAACATAGGGGACATTTCGATTTCAGCCTAACAAACATGGGGACATTTTGATGTCAGCTCAACAAACATAGGGAACATTTTGATGTCAGCCTAACAAACATAGGGAACATTTCAATATCAGCCTTACAAACATAGGGGACATTTTGATGTCAGCCTAACAAACATAGGGGACATTTTGATGTCAGGCCAACAAAAATAGGGAACATTTCGATGTCAGCTTAACAAACATAGGGAACATTTCAATATCAGCCTAACAAACATAGGGGACATTTCAATGTCAGCCTAACAAACATAGGGGACATTTTGATGTCAGCATATCAAACATTGGGAACATTTCAATATCAGCCTAACAAACATAGGGGACATTTCGATGTCAGCTCAACAAACATAGGGGACATTTCGATGTCAGCCTAACAAACATAGGAGACATTTTGATGTCAGCCTAACATTCATAGGGAACATTTCAATATCAGCCTAACAAACATAGGGGACATTTCGATGTCAGCCTAACAACATAGGGGACATTTCAATGTCAGCCTAACAAACATAGGGGACATTTCAATGTCAGCCTAACAAACATAGGGAACATTTCAATGTCAGCCTAACAAACATAGGGGACATTTAGATGTCAGCCTAACAAATATAGGGGACATTTCGATGTCAGCCTAACAAACATAGGGGACATTTCGATGTCAGCCTAACAAACATAGGGAACATTTTGATGTCAGCCTATCAAACATTGGGAACATTTTGATGTCAGTCTAAAAAAAAGGTAGGGAACATTTTGATGTCTGCCTACCTCTTCCATCAGGTAATGATGAGGCAAACGTAGGACCATTTTAATGTCTGCCTATCTAATTAACAACAACAAACGTAGGGGACTTTTTGATTTCTGCCTACCTGTTCCATCTGGTAATGATCTAACAAATGTGGGGAACATTTTGATGTCTGCCATATGATTTGTCTTTTTCGATAAACCATTATTCATTTCTTCATGTAGCAAATGCATTATTCTCTTGTACGTCAGAGAGGATAGTTTAAATCCTCGTACAAATCCCTCAATCTGAAACAAATAAGACAGTCTTTAGTGGTTAAATTAACTTTTTCTTAGATCAATAATGACTGTGACTCAATGTGTTTTAATTCTAAATTTGCAAAATCGAAAAACTAGTTAGGTTCTTGCAATGGGAATAAACTGATCAATAATGACTGTAACTCAATGTTTTTTTTTTAAATCTAAATTAACAAAATTGAAAAGGTAGTTATCTTGCAGTAAGAATAAATTTTGTATGTTACAATGATATTGACAGATTAAAATGTATTGAAGGATATAAGTATACCTAAATTATAAACTAAATCCATCGTATCTGTAATCTATTTTCAATCATTCCATAGAATCACATCCCCCCTTTTCATACAGCGTCATTTTCTCATTGTTTCTGGTAAGAATACACAAATCAACAAAAATATATCAAGTATATCAAATAAAGAAAATAAAAAGAATATATCTGCTTGAGGAAATATCACTCATTTACATTCTTTAATAGATTTGACCTTGAAATGTTCACACTGTCAGCAGAGTGCAAAACACAACTAGTCACACTGAAGTTACATGCTTAATATGGAGGAGAAATTGGAAGCAGGTAAGGGCTTTTGTTAGAAAAAAACAAAGAGAAAATGGAAAAATATTGAATTTTGAGTCGTCAAACAGGATCAAACAATGAGACGTAGAAGAGGTTTCCTTCATAACAATCTTCTTTTTTCTATTTGCCGTGATTTTAATCAATATTTTGCCCATTCCTTCATTTTGTCATGGTTACTTTTGATCATTTCATACACATTTTGTATCTATCATTCTATTAAAAGTGTCGAATGACCCCATGAAACACTTGCCATGACCAAGACCAAGTTCTTGATGACTACACATATATATATCACCCCCCCCCCCCCCCACCCCACCCCTAATTTTACATTAAAATCAAATCAAATCAAAATTTATAGTTGGTACACCATCACAATTATGCACTGAACATTCTATGAATGTTTCAGTAAATTTCACTTGCTTACAAAATGTAGCTTGGGGAGCTGTCACCACAAAGTGTGTATTGACAAAAACTGACAAACACCATGATCACTATTACCCTGCTTATGTGGGGGTATAATAAAGGAAGTAGACAGGTCTGCAATCTATGTCTGTCTACCCCATCTGCAGACAGAATCAGTCTAAATGTCTACAACATATACGGAGGTGGCCATGAAAACAGTTTTCTTAGTAGTGTGGGTTTTATTCTGTTGCACATGTTTTCTGGGATTTATTTGAGTACTTTTAAATAACATTTTCCCTAACTAGTAATCTGTATTTGTAGGAATCCCAGTTGGCTTGGATGAGACGGGAGAGCTCAGCCCCGCCTAGTCGCACATAGCTTCTGGCGCAGACTTGAGGCCTTTCGTGGAACTAGCACATACAATATTTTCCTCTAGGTGGTTACAATCTATAACAGTCTTCACAAACAGAGAGTTTTTGTTCTGATCAGTTTTTGCTGGTGGTATGACTACTGCTTTTGTGTTATTTTGTACTTAATTGTCAATGATGTGTGTGTGTTACATGGTCGTTATATTGTCAATGTATGTGTGTGTTACATGGTCGTTATATTGTCTAGCTCTTAGTTGTCTTTTGGTTTTTTTTGTTATGATATATTCATTGCTACTGTTCTGAACATGATGTTACATTGTGGGTATAGGACTGTTCCAATATTTACTGCGTTTTATCCTGTTTATATGTATGTGGAAAAAAAACAATTTTATTAACATTTTCCTACAACTGACAACAAGAAAGGAATTCATAATATGCTCTATAAATAACACATCTGTGAAGGAATTATAATGTCTGTTGATATCTCAGTAATACCACTGATGTAATCATAAAAGTCATGGTCATACTTTACAGGCAAATTGTCTTTCTACATATATGTGTTTCATATACATTATTTGATGGAACTCAGATTGTTGTGTCCCAAGATACAAATACCCCACATGCTTATAATCAATCAAACTCAGACAAACAAAAACAAAAAAAAAAACAAATGATTAAACTCAAAGTCCATTTATAACTCACATACTATATATATATCTAACCAATACCTCACATTTTGTCCAAAAAGTTCTGACAGGAAACTGGTCAAGGATGTAAAACTCACTGGGGGGATCAGAGGTAAGGTGGGGAGGTTATTTGTATGGTATGTTTTGGCAGGTTAAAATAACCTTGAGGGCTGTAATGTGAGGACATTGACCCCATTAAAATAGTTGTATGTTTACTTTTTCTGATCAGTCATTCATAAACAGCATGCACACACCTGTACTTATCTGTTATTGTGAAAAAGTTATATAATTCAGCTTTACATTCAGGTCATTTTGAAAATTCAGGTCATACTCTTCTGTTTCAAACATAGTAAAATGTATTTTGAAATACATAACCAAATAAGAGAGACGGTGAATTAGACTTATTCAATAATTTTTTATTTTTTTTTTGCAAGACTGGAAATATGGAATGTTTGATAAAAACTTCTTGTAAATGAAAAGTTTGCATATTTGTTATTGAAATGTCATTACAACAAATCACCACATTTGGTTTTTAATTCAAGGGCCATCACTCAGCATCTTTGCTAGCCAAGGCCGTTATGATGTGCTCCTTTCCTCCTCACCAGAGGAGCAGTTTGTCACCTTTGGCTAGTGAAGATGATCACTCTGTTAAGACAAATTTGAAATTTTACATAAAGTGTACAGAAATCTGTCATTATCAATAGCAGAATGTCATATGCAAGTCATGTAACTTTAAAACTATAACAAATAAACAAGACATTCCTTGAAAGTTTAAAGCATATACATCATAACGATTTTCATCCAAGTCCCATTACTCTGTATCAGAAAATAATAAAACAGTAAAAAAAATTAATCAAAGTCCTGTGACCGGTATCAACTAGAGCTGTCACTGAATGACGCCCAGTTATACACCCCACCACCTCAGTGAACCCTGAATCAATATGGCAAACTTGTGCAAAATTTAAGTGTGTGGTTAAATTACAGATGTTGACACAGTACACGTGTGGATACAATACAAGTTTGGTCAAATGATATAGATCCCTCTTTTTTGCAGAAAATACAAAGTTGAATTATCTCCCTTTCAAAATTTCAAGCAGCAAGCATATTACTTTATACACATCTTCAAGTGGAAAACTTTAACTGTGAAACATTTCATAAAAATCAAAGCAGCCACTTAAGAGTACATGCGCTGATAATGTGTGTCCCCTCCTTTTTTTAGAAAATATTTTAAGACAAATTATCTCCCCTTTGAAATTTTGAGCAGCAACCATATTATAATTAAAGGGAGTTACAGTGTCAGGAAATTTGTCATTAGAATGAAATCTCTGACCATTTATTTTGAAAAGCTTTGCTTGTAGAACAACATAAGCAAAAAAGTTTGAAAATCCATGTAAGAATTTTGAAAATGCAAGACATCAAAATTTTTGCAGGAAGTGGTTCTCTCTACAGTTTTCCTTCAGTTTCCATTAACTTTTTATATGCATTGAAATATATGAGAATATAATTGGAAGATGATAAAATTTTGTATATTGTCTACTTTATACATTTGACCACGAAAAATATGATCCATACATGTGCAAAAATATTTGGCCCTGTTTGAATGGATAAAACTCAAGGATAACTAATGCTTCTGAAAACTGAAGCTCATACTCCCTTAATTTAGGAAGAAATGCACTGACAAGGTTACTCCAGCTTCTTTAAGGCAACTATTCAAAGTTGAATTATCTCCCCTTCAAAATTTTAAGCAGCAAGCATATTACTTATTGCAGATCTTCATGTTGTATACTTAACTGTGTTTACAACATTTCATTAAATCCAAGCAGATGTTTAACAGGAAATGCGCCAACAAGATACATGGACAGACAGACAGACAAAACACAAGGACATGATGATTGATATATAGGGAACACCAAACTTCATTTGCAGGGATTTAAAAATTTGTAACAAATAATTTGAGCTATGTGAAAGTAATGCAAATTTTCCTCTGAACAAATAATCAGCATTAGGGACTATACTCACAGAGGTGGACTAAAAACTAAACTAACTTTAGGGACTATACTCACAGAGGTGGACTAAAAACTAAACTAACTCAGAGAATACTTGGGACAGACAAAGTGTTAATTAAAGGATGTAAGGCCTTCATTAAAATAAAATCAAAGTTTCTGAATGTATTAAAAATTAGACATTTAACTATATCAACTGATCTTAGATCCGGGTACTGCTTTGTCACACTTGTGTTAATTCACCCTAAGCAAAAAATAGTGCTGTTTGTTGTATGAATGTCAGCATGGAAGACCTAAAAACTATAATGTATTTAAATTATAATGTATTTAGATTTTAGNNNCATGTCAGTTAACAGGAATTTACTATAATTATTTTGCTAACAGATTTATTCATATGTAAAATTAATGTCACGGACTGCATTCAAAGCATTCTTGCAGCTGCCATCCCAAAATGCATCATACATACAAATATGGTTGATGTGGGGCATATCAGTACACGGGAATGGACTTTAACCATTCTACCTAACCAAGTCGCTCATGCATGAAAGTAGGTCCCAAACATGCATTGATGTTGTCATCCCAAAATGCATCATACATACCAGTATGGTTGATGTGGGCCATGTCAGTAAGCGGGAATGGACTTTAACCATTCTACCTAACCAAGTCGCTCATGCGTAAAATGTATGTCAGATACAGCATCTGAAGCATGCATTCCAGTGGTCATCCCAAAATGCATCAGGCATACCAATATGGTTAATATGGGGCATGTCAGTAAGCAGGAATGGACCTTAACCATTCTTCCTAACCGGACGCAGACACGGACGCCAGGGGTATCACATAAGCCCCCCTCACTTCGTGAGGTGAGCTAAAAATGAAAGGATATGGAGTGAATGTACATGCCCGGGTGTACATGTGACAAAAACGCACACGATACATAGAAAACTCCAGTTTATCAAGGACAGGGCTTTTATTCCTGTCTACATCTTTGATGTCGCCTGAGGGTCTTCAACAAGAGGTGAACAATATTCACCCCTCAAGTGATATCAAGAAGGCCCCTAGCATGCACATAAGAGGTATTCTTGACAAAAATTATATCAAAGTCACTCCCTTGCTCCCCATCGGCCATGGAGTGCCAACTTGGGCGATGCTCAGGGTTATCCAGCTGAAAGCACCAGGGTTACAAGAAGAGAATAAAAATGTTGAGCAACATCGATTGCAACCCTATCTGAAATCTAATGCATATTACAAATTTTTTTTTCATCATTTTATAATATCATCAACAAGGGCCACAGTCCTTGTTACTAATTAGAAAATTTTACCATCCTGATGCAGTTTGTGTATATGCATGCATATCAAATTAAGGCCTTGTGCAAGGGCTGTGTCTAGCAGCTTAAGAAATTTGAAACCCAACATATTTGTCAATTTTCAAAATCTAAAAGGAGCATAACTCCTGCAAAAAAATATTGGACCTGGGCTCAATTCACCTTTTGATTAAAATTAATGTTTTCATCTCTAATTTTTATTTACTTGCTTTATTCTATGTTTATACGACTATTATGAACTCTAAAATATATCCTGTCGATCATCACACACATTTGTGGTCACAAATATTAAGAAGAAATATAATAAAAGTGTGATTTTTCACATTCACTCATGCTGAAGTAATATCAATTGTCCGCTTCGCTAGTACCAATATCCGGTGTCGTTCCCATATGGTGTTTTAGCACCAGGTCTTAATTCTGAATTTTAGGACTATTTCATTAGCTTTGCTATTCAGGATATATATCATATGATTGTAACTTGACTGAATATAACCCTTCCTTCAAGACAGCTCCATCCAGGAGCTCCATATCTCAGCTGCTCAGCTTCATTTAAACCTTATGGTTGTTTCATAGCTAGAAAGTTATTCTTAAACTTTGCTGCTCTGATTAAATTCTTAATATAGGGATTGTATTTCGTTGGCTTTGCTGTCCAGGCTCTAGACCTATTTCAAGATTGCCAAATGGCCTATAAATGCAAAACTTATCCCATAACTGAGCTGTTCAGCTCAATTTCTAATCTGATGGGTGTTTCAAGGCTAGGCTAGATCTGATGCTATGCTGCATCAGCCTGAATGTATTACCAGACGAGATTGTTGATAATCAACAGAATATTAAACTTATAAAATAGCTGTATAAATCTGTTTCAAAATGTATAAGTAGTTCAATATTTCATTTTATACCAGAGTTCATTGTTTGTTTGTGTTATGAAAGGACATCACGACCTTGACATTATAGAGAAATGTAGGTGTGTCCAGACACACAGTCTGTATCGACCAATCAAAATGCTGTAACTGTAGCGCTATAGCACGTAGTTGTTTCTATATATAAACATAGTGCTATATCACTTACTTATCTCTATATATATTTTTAAACTTCTAAAACACTTTTTCAGTCGATAATCTGTATATGCCCACTATTTTTTGACAAAAATATACATTGTAAACATTGTCATTTAAAGTATGCTAGTGTGTGCACAGTTATTTGGCCAGAGACATGTAGCTGCGTATATATGTTTAACAGCGTAAATGTTTTGTTTCCTGTGATATTTTGTCAGGGGTATCCCGTGTTATATATTTCTTATATATTCTTTTATTTTTCTTTTCATTTAAGTAAAAATACTCCCGAGTTATTTTGATAAACAGAATGAAAATGACTGGAATTTCCGCATGTATCATGTTTCACATATTTGCGGTTTGTATATTACATCAAGAATCCTTGATTACATTGTCAATTTTTTATACCAAAACACCGGACCCCAAAACACGTCTCTTTTCAATTTTTCTTCTACTCAGACTATCGAGACTTACTTGTAACTGACCCGAGTCATGTTACACATTGTGTAAAATGTGTATACATAAAAAACAACATCACTTTCATTCACATAGCTTACCTTTTCATATTTAGAAATTTTCTCCGGGCTCGCCGGCATATTGTATCTTTTTGATTCAAAATATCCAGAAGAATATTAAACCAAACAAGACAGAGTCTATCCTAAGCAAACAATGTGAAGGACCTTGTTATTGGCCGACCTACTTAGCTTCATTCATATTCATTAGTTCTACGTCAATGTAATAATGTACTGATCCGGGTATTGTTTTTATCTGTTTAACTGTGTC
Source organism: Modiolus philippinarum (assembly GCA_002080025.1). Taxonomy (NCBI): domain Eukaryota; kingdom Metazoa; phylum Mollusca; class Bivalvia; order Mytilida; family Modiolidae; genus Modiolus; species Modiolus philippinarum. The sequence continues at coordinate 60,110 of MJUU01066566.1, read as the reverse complement.
AAATGCTCAAAAACAAAACAAAAATCTTTTTGGGGGGAAATATCTAACCTCGTTTAACATTAAGAAAAATATTATTATCATATAGAATTTCTCTGTAACTTATACGGGAGAGGACATTTGTACATGGTATAATTACATATAGATTGTTACTTTAAAATTGAAATAAATTTCTAATAAAAGAACATATTTTTTTTTAAATATCAAAACTGAATAAGTCCTTTTCTTTAATATTTCATGTTTAAAGGGGAATGTCTGGCATAAGAGTCAAAAAGTAAAACGCATTTTCAATGTGAAGACGTTTTTATTTTCAGTATTAGAAATCAATTTTATTATAGAAATAAAGAGAATTATACATGCTAATGGAACACTAAAGCAAATATCGCTAAGTAATATTGCAAATTTTAAGATAAGATAGGTTTATTTCAAAAATGGACCCAAAGGGACACAACATAGCAACTTACACTTTACATATAAAGAACAAATTAAGTACAATAACAGTGAATAATTAGAAATCAAACACCATGCAGGCATCATACTGTCATTTTCGTTGTAAGGTTATGTCAAACACTGAGCAGCATACTGTCGATAACATCGTAAGGTTATACCAAACACCGAACAGCATACTGTCGATAACATATCAAACTACCGACAACATCGAAGGGTCATATCAAACGCTAGGCAGCATACTGTCGATAACATTGTAAGGTTTTGTAAGGTTATATCAAAAACTGGACAGCATACTTTCGATAACAGTGTAAAGTTACATCAAGCACTTTGCAGCATCTGTCGATATCATTATAAGGTTATATCAAACACCGCACAGCATGCTGTCGATGGCATTGTAAGGTTATATCAAACACTGGGCAGCATGCTGTCGATATCATTGTTAGGTTATATCAAACACCAAACAGCATACTAATAATAATATTGTAAAGTTATATCAAACACAGAACACCATACTGTCGATAGCATTGCAAGGTCATATCAAACATTGGACAGCATACTTTCGATATGATTGTAAAGTTATATCAAACACTGGACAGCATCTGTCGATATCATTATAAGGTTATATCAAACACTGCACAGAATACTGTCGATAGCATGGTACAGACACCGAACAGCATACTGTCGATAACTTTGCAAGGTTATATCAAACACTGGACAGCATAATTTCGATTACATGTAAGGTTACATCAAACACTAGGTAGAATTTTGTCGATACTATTTTAAGATTGTATCAAATACTGGAAAGCATAGCGTTTATGGTATTGCAAGTTTATATCAAAACACTGGGCAGCGCACCTTAAAAAATAGTTTAGGTTACATCAAACACTGGGCAGCATACCGTTGATTGCTTTGTATGGTTATATCAAACACCGGGTAGCATACTGTCGATAACACTGTAATCTTATGTCAAATACTGGACAGCATCTGTCGATAACATTTTAAGGTTATATCAAATACTGTATGTGGTATTGTTAGGTTATATCAAACTCTAGGCAGCATACGGTCGATACCATTGTAAAGTTATATTAAACACTTAGACTCATACTATGGATAACATTGTCAGGTTATATCAAGCACAGCATACTGTCTTTAAAATTGTAAGATTATAACAAACACTGGACAGCATACTGTCGATAACATTGTGAGGCTATATCAAACACCGGACATCATACTATCGATAACATTGGTGGATCCAAGGGGGGTGTCCGGGGGTTGGAACCCCCTTTTTTCTGGACAATTATGTATTTTTAATGAATATTCTGGTGTTTTAGTAAGAAAATACTCTAAAAAATTCCGTGCCTCGCTCCGCTCGGCGAAATTTCATTGCGTTGAATATTGGAACCTCCCTTTCAAATTTTCTGGATCCGCGCCTGGATAACATTTTAAGGTTACATTAAACACTCGGCAGCATACTGTCGATAACATTCCAAGGTTATATCAAACACTGGACAGCAAAATGTCGATAGTATTGTAAAGTTAAAGCAAACATCGGGCAGCATACTGTCGATGACATGGCAAGGTTATATCAAACACTTGACAGTCTACTGTCGATATCATTGTAGGGTTACATCAAACACCGGGTAGCATACTGTCGATAGTATTGTAAGTTTAAAGCAAACATCGGGCAGCATATTGTCGGTGACATGGCAAGGTTATATCAAACACTTGACAGTCTACTGTCGATATCATTATAGGGTTACATCAAACACCGGGCAGCATACTGTCAATGGCATTGGCAGTCTATATCAAATACTTGACAGCATGTTCTCGATAACATAGTAATGCTATATCAAATACTGGGCATTATACAGTCGATAACACTGTAATGTTTTATCAAACACTGGACAGCATACTGTCAAAATCATTGTAAGGTTATATCAAACACTGTACAATTTACTGTCCATAACATTGTTAGGTTATATCAAACACCTGGAAGCATACTGTCGATTACATTGTAAGGTTATATCAAACACCTGGAAGCATACTGTCGATAACATTGTTATGTTATATCAAACATTTGGAAGCATACTGTCGATAACAGTGTTAGGATATATCAAACACTGGGAAGCATACTGTTGATAATATTGCATGATTATATCAAACACTGGACAGTGTACTACCGATAACGATTGTATGGTTATGGTTATATCAAACAATAGACAGTATACCGTCGATAACATTGTAAGGTTATATCAAATACCGAACAAAATCCTGTCGATAACATTGTTAGGTTACATCAAACACTGGGAAGCATATAGTCTGTAACTCTGTAAGGTTATATCAAACACTGGACAGCGTACTGTCGATAACATTGTAAAATTGTAACAAACATTGGGCAACATAGTAAGGCTATATCAAATACTGGGCATTATACAGTCGATAACACTGTAATGTTTTATCAAACACTGGACAGCATACTGTCAAAATCATTGTATGATTATACCAAACACTGGAAACACTGGACAGAGTACTGTCGATAACATTGATACTGTGTAATATGTTGTCGATAACATTGTAAGGTTATATCAAACAACATACAACATATACTGTCGATATCATTGTAAGCATTAATGAATTCCGCTTAAACCGATGCTTGTGGCCGTCTTGAGCTTACTATGAGGTATGAGCAAAAGCAAGATGAAGAAAATTAAAGCGTCGTTCCATTGCTTTGTTTTACCATGTATTTGTAGAGACTTTGTCTCGTGTGCATTTACTTTATATCACACATTGCATAAGGTTATATCAAACACTTAGCAGCATACTGTTGATAACATTGTGAGATTATATAAAAAAACTGGACAGCATACCCGCAATATCATTGTACGGCTATACCAAACACCATGCAGCATACTGTTGATAACATTGTAGGTTAAATCAAAATCTGGGCAGCATAATGTCGGTCATATTGTAAGGTCATATCAAACACTGGACAGCATACTGTTGATAACATTGGAAGGCTGTATCAAACATCTGGCAGCATATTGTCGACAAAATTATAAGGTTATATCAAACAATGCAGGGAGTGTACTGTCGATATATCAACAGTATGCTGTAAGGTTATATCAGACACCGAGCAGCATACTGTCGATAACATTGTAAGTTGATATCGAACACCGAACAGCATTCTGTGGATATCATGGTTAGGTTATATCAAACACTTGGCAGCATACTATCGACAACATTGTGAGGTTATATCAGGCATCGGGCAGCATACTATCTATAACACTGTAAAGTTATACCAAACACTGGGCAGAACATTGTCGACATATAAACACTGGGCTGCATACTGTTGATATATCAAACACTCGGCAACATACTGTTGAAATACCAACCACCAGGCAGCATACTGCAGAAGTCATTGCAAGGTTGAATTTAACACTGAGCAGCATACTGTCGATTTACCAAACACCGGGCAGCATACTTTAGATATCATTGCAAGGTTGAATCGAAACCTATGCAGCATATTGTCTAAATCATTTACAGATACTCACAAACATTGCCGATATAATCATCGGCATTGCAGCCTTTCCATTCGATAGAGGATTGTTACCTATGCATAGCAAGTCAGCGGATTGAAGCCATTGTTTAATTAACCTTAAAAGGGATCGTAACAATTGTCTCGATCGCCTGAAGAATGAATTTCCATTGTCTCGGTAGCTATGGGATTAAAAACCTTGGTTCACTTAGTTAGAGGATTATATACCCCAGCTCAACAGCATCTGGTTGTAAACCTGGCTCAATAGCCCCGGAGGATAGTAATGTTTGACTCGATTGCCACGAAAGCGTAAACCTTGTCTTGATAGCCACGAGATCGTGGACTTGTCTCGATAGCCAGGGATTTACATCACTTCGGCATTTTAACTTTGAAAAACTAAGCCATTTGAGTTGTTTTCCTTTACTCTATAATGAGGCGTTTGAGACCCCGTGTATGTTAACCAGAAGAGGCGTAATGCGGTATAAACTTGGATCAGCAGGAGAGTGTATCCCTAGGATATGTTTTATCCCGTGTCTCGATAAATAGGGGTTTCAAAGCCCTTGAATTTGCAAATGGGTTGCAACCGTTCTGTTGCTATAGCAGGTTACTTTACCCCTTTTATCCGACAAGCAACGGTTTTGTTTACTCTGACTCGATATCCAGTGGCTTGTATCCCTTGGCTGACTCGATATCCAGTGGCTTGTATCCCTTGGCTGACTCGATATCCAGTGGCTTGTATCCCTTGACTGACTCGATATCCAGTGGCTTGTATCCCTTGGCTGACTCGATATCCAGTGGCTTATATCCCTTGGCTGACTCGATATCCAGTGGTTTGCATCCCTTGACTGACTCGATAGCCAGTGGCTTGTATCCCTTGGCTAAGTTTTTGTTTTTTGTAGACTTTATTGATACTTTGTATTTACACATGATCAGTCCCATGTTGACATGCTTCTCAAATATTTACCATGTATTTATCTTTGTATAAATAAATACTCAACATTATATCAAAGCATCATACGATATCGTGAGGTTTTATTGATGAATGTTTCGGCTTTGTTAATTTTTTCGATCCCGGTATTCTAAAAAAAAAGATTAAAGGTAAAAAACAACAACCAGAAAAATAACGATCCCAAACTAATTTTATGTATATTATAAAAAAAACAGCCACCATAATCATAAACAAGCATATATTTCGGTTTTCTTTCAATGAAAGTCAATTATCTGCGGATTTTGATAAATATTTTGATAAATATTTGCTAAAATTTCGTTGAGTGTGTGAGTGTTGGGGTGGGAGACAGAGAAATAAATATTCCTTTTTTTGTCCTTTCTATCTTATAAAATGAATCAGGGATTTGACAAATCCTTGACGGATCTAGAAAAAAAGAAGGATATCTATTCTTTTCCCATGACTCGGATTTCGAATGGACCTCAGCATTTAAATACAATACATGTACTTGTGTAAAAGCAGAATCATGGAACCCCATCCTATATATGCACTGAGCAAGGGTGTGAACTTTTCATTGAGATAGTAGTTATCAGATTAGAAGTTCCCTGTGGTTGATCTGTATATTGGGGAAAGGGAAACCACTCAGGACAATACATTGCTTTATTTTACATTGTAAACAATATAAAAAGACATACACGGTTTCATGTGTATTTACTCCACATCCTTTAAATCTTTGTCTTAAGAAGAGGAATGAAAGTATTTTGATTCAGTAAAGCGGTCTTTTCACAGCCGTTGCATGATGCACACTTGTTCATGCTATCAACAGTAGAGGTGTTATGGTACGGGTTTAACTTATCTTATGCCAGGGGACTGAATAGTCCAAGGTATTTCACTGAATGGTCCGATGCATGATGCACAATTATTCATGCTATCAACAGTAGAGGTGAAATGTACGGCTTTAACTTATCCGTAGTCAGAAAGTAATGCCAGGGTGACTGAATAGTCCAAGGTATTTCACATGTTGTAAGATATCAGAGAGACTGAATGGTCCAAGGCATCCCATATATTGTAAGATTAGGGAGACTGAATGGTCAAAGGTATCCCATATGTTGTAAGATTAGAGAAACTCAATGGCAAAAGGTATCCCATATTTTGTAAGATTAGGGAGACTGAATGGTCCAAGGCATCCCATATATTGTAAAATTAGGGAGACTGAATGGTCAAAGGTATCCCATATGTTGTAAGATTAGAGAAACTAAATGGCAAAAGGTATCCCATATGTTGTAAGATTAGGGAGACTGAATGGTCCAAGGTATCCCATATGTTGTAAGATAAGGGAGACTTAATGGTCCAAGGCATCCCATATATTGTAAGATTAGGGAGACTGAATGGTCAAAGGTATCCCATATGTTGTAAGATTAGAGAAACTCAATGGCAAAAGGTATCCCATATGTTGTAAGATTAGGGGGACTGAATGGTCCAAGGTATCCCATATGTTGTAAGATTGGGGGGACTGAATGGTCCAAGGTATCCCATATGTTGTAAGATTAGGGAGACTGAATGGTTCAAGGTATCCCATGTATTGCAAGGTCAGGGAGACTGAATAGGATATTCCCTATGTAATGATGTCTGCAAGACTAAATGGCCTAATATTTCCATATTTTATGAGGTCAGGGAGACTATCTAGTCCTAGATATTCTATATGTTGTGAGGTCTCTAGGCTTTATGGTCCAATATGTTGTGAAGTAGGGAGTCTGAATTGCCAAAGGTATCCCATATGTTGTAAGATTAGGGGGACTAAGTGGTCCAAGGTATCCCATATGTTGTAAGATTAAGGGGACTGAATGGTCTAAGGTATCCCATATGTTGTAAGATTAGGTAGACTGAATGGTCCAAGGTATCCCATATGTTGTAAGATTAGGGAGACTGAATGGTTCAAGGTATCCCATGTGTTGCAAGGTCAGGGAGACTGAATAGGATATTCCCTGTGTAATGATGTCTGCAAGACTAAATGGCCTAATATTTCCATATTTTGTGAGGTCAGGGAGACTATCTAGTCCTAGATATTTTATATGTTGTGAGGGATCTAGGCTTTATGGTCCAATATGTTGTGAAGTAGGGAGTCTGAATTGCCAAAGGTATCCCATATGTTGTAAGATTAGGGGGACTAAGTGGTCCAAGGTATCCCATATGTTGTAAGATTAAGGGGACTGAATGGTCTAAGGTATCCCATATGTTGTAAGATTAGGTAGACTGAATGGTCCAAGGTATCCCATAGGTTGTAAGATTAGGGAGACTGAATGGTTCAAGGTATCCCATGTGTTGCAAGGTCAGGGAGACTGAATAGGATATCCCCTATGTAATGATGTCTGCAAGACTAAATGGCCTAATATTTCCATATTTTGTGAGGTCAGGGAGACTATCTAGTCCAAGATATTCTATATGTTGTGAGGTCTCTAGGCTTTATGGTCCAATATGTTGTGAAGTAGGGAGTCTGATTCCAAGATATCCCTTGTGTTGTGAGAACAAGGAGACTGTTTCGTCCAATATATTTAATATGCCATAAGACCAAAGAGGCTGAGTGCTATAGAATATATTTTGTTTTGTGAGGTCAAAGAGATTGATAGTCTAAGATATTCAAAATGACGTGACGTCAAGAAAACTTATCCAAGATATTCCATTGGTTGTGGGGAATGGGAGGCTGAATATTCCAAGATATTCCCTAGGTTGCGAGGTCTGGGAGGCTGAATGTCATAAGATATTCCATTGGTTGTTTGGTATGGAAGCACGAATGTACCAAGATATTCCATTGGTTGTGAGGTATGGGAGGCTGAATGTTCAAAGATATTCCCTAGGGTTTGAGGTCTGGGAGGCTGAATGATCCAAGATATTCCTAGGTTGTGAGGTCTTGGTTGCTGAATGATCCAAGATATACACTAGGTTGTGAGCTACGGGGTCTGAATATTCCAAAATATTCCATTTTTGGGGGTTAAATCTGGGATTGAGGCTGAATGTTCCGAGATATTCCATTGGTTGTGAGGTCTGGGAGGCTGAAAGTTCCAAGATATTCCATTGGTTGTGAGGTCTGGGAGACTGAATGTTCCAAGATATTCAATGGTTGTGAAGTAAGGGAGGCTGATTGATCCAAGATATTCCATTGGTTGTTAGGTCTGGAAGATTGAATACTCCAAGATATTCCATTCGTTGTGAGGTCTGGGGGGGCTGAATGTTCCAAGATATTCTATTGGTTGCGAGGTCAGGGAGGCTGAACATTCCAAGATATTTGTATTGGTTGTGAGGTATGGACGGCTGAATGTTCTAAGATATTCCATTGGTTGTTAGGTCTAGGAGACTTAATGTTGGAATAAATTTAATTGATTGTGAGGTCTTAGCGGCTGAATGTTCCAAGATATTCTCTTGGTAATGAGGTCCTGGGGGCTGAATGTTCAAAGATATTGGCTATGTTGTGAGGTCTTGGCGACTGAATGGCCCAAGATATTGGCTATGTTGTGAGGTCTTGGCGACTGAATGCCCCAAGATATTCGATTGGTTGTGAGGTCTTGGCCGCTGTATGTTCCAAGATATTCCATTGGTTTTGAGGTTTTTGCGGCTGAAAGATCAAAGATATTCCATTGTTGTGAGGTCTGGGAGACTAAATTTTCCAAGATATTCCATTGGTTTTGAGGTCAGGGCGGCTGAATATTCCAAGATATTCTTTGGTTGTGAGACCTTGGCGGCTGAATGTTCCAAAATATTCTCTAGGTTGTGAGGTCTTGGCAGCTGAATGTTCAAAGATATTACTTAGGTTGTGAGCTCTCAGTGGCTGAATGTCCCAAGATATTCCATTGGTTGTGAGACTGAAAGTTCCAAGATTTTACATTTGTTGTGGGGTCTGTGAGACTGAATGTTCCAAGATATTCCACTGGTTGTGAGGCCAGGGAAGCTGAATGATCCAAGATATTCTATTGATTGTGAGATCAGGGAGGCTGAGTGATTCAAGATATTCCCTAGGTTGAGAGGTCTTGGAGGCTGAATGTTCCAAGATATTTCATTTGTTGAGAGGTCTGGAAGGCTGAATGCTCCAAGATATTCCCTAGGTTGTGATGTCTGGGAAGCTGAATGTTCCAAGATATTCCATTGGTTGTGACGTCAGGGAGGCTGAATGAGTCAAGATATTCCATTGTTTATGACGTCTTGGCGGCTGAATGTCCCAAGATATTCAATTAGTTGTGAGGTCTTGGCGGCTGAATGTTCGAAATTACTCCATTGATTGTAGGGAATGGACGGATGAATGTTCTAGCATATTTTGTTGGTTGTGAGGTCTGGGAGACTGAATGTTCCAAGATATTTCATTGGTTGTGAGGTCTTGGCGGCTGAATAATCAATGAAATTCTATTGTCTGTGATTTCTTGGTGTTTGAAAGCTCCAAGATATTCCATAAGTTGTGTGAGACCTTGGCGGCTGAATGTTCCAAGACATTCACTAAGTTTCCAGGTCTGGGAGATGAATGATTCAAGACATTCCCTAGATTGTGAAGTGTGGGAGACTGAATGTTCCAAGATATTACATTGGTTGTGAGGTCTGGAAGGCTGAATTTTCCAAGATATTCCCTGGGTAGTGAGTTACGGGAGGATGAATGTTTCAAGTTATTCCACTGGTGTGAGGTTAGGGAGGCTGAATGATTCAAGATGTTCCATTGGTTGTGAAGTATTGGCGGCTGAATGTCCCAAGATATTCTATTGGTTGTGAGGTCTAGGCGGCTAAATGTTCCAAGATAATCGACTGGTTGTGAGGTATGGACAGCTGAATCTTCTAACATATTATATTGGTTGTTAGGCCTGGGAGACTGAATGTTCCAAGATATTTCATCGGTTGTGAGGTCAGGGCGGCTGAATAATCCATGAAATCCCATTGTTTGGGATTTCTTGGTGGCTGAATGGTCCAAGATATTCCACTGGTTGTGAGGTCTTGGCGGCTGAATGAGCAAAGATATTACATTGGTTGAGAGGTTTGTGAGACTGAATGTTCCAAGATATTCCACTGGTTGTGAGGTCTTGGCGGCTGAATGAGCAAAGATATTACATTGGTTGAGAGGTCTGTGAGACTGAATGATCCAAGATATTCTATCGATTGTGAGGTCAGGGAGGCTGAATGATTCAAGATATTCCCTAGGTTGTGAGGTCTTGGCGGCTGAATGAGCAAAGATATTACATTGGTTGAGAGGTTTGTGAGACTGAATGTTCCAAGATATTCCACTGGTTGCTAGGTCAGGGGGGGGGCTAAATGGTCCAAGATATTCTATTGATTGTGATGTCAGGGAGGCTGAATAATTTAAGATATTCCCTAGGTTGTGAGGTCTGGGAGGCTGAATGTTCCAAGATATTCCATTTCTTGAGAGGTCTCGAAGGCTGAATGTTCCAAGATATTCCATTGGTTGTGGGGTCAGGGAGGCTGAATGATTCAAGATATTCCATTGTTTGTGACGTCTTGGCGGCTGAATGTCCCAAGATATTCAATTAGTTGTGAGGTCTTGGCGGCTGAATGTTTGATTTTAAGGTATGGACGGATGAATGTTCTAAGATATTTCATTGGTTGTGAGGTCTTGGAGACTGAATAATCCATGAAATTTCATTGTTTGTGATTTCAAGGTGACTGAATGGTCGAAGATATTCCATCGGTTGTGAGGTCTTGGCGGCTGAATGTTCCAACACATTCACTAAGTTGTTAGGTCTGAGAGGCTGAATGATTCAAGATATTCCCCAGATTGTGAAGTGTGGAGGCTGAATGTTCCAAGATATTCCATTGGTTGTGAGGTCTGGAAGGCTGAATTTTCCATGATATTCCCTAGGTTGTGAGTTACGGGAAGGTGAATGTTTCAAGATATTCCCTAGGTTGTGAGTTACGGGAATGTGAATGTTTCAATGTTTGTTGTAAGGTTAGGGTGCTGAACGATTCAAGATGTTAAATTGGTTGTGAAGTCTTGGCGACTGCATGCCCCAAGATATTCTATTGGTTGTTAGGTCCAGGTGGCTAAATGTTCCAAGATACTCCATTGGTTGTGAGGAACCGTCTAAGATATTATATTGGTTGTGAGGTCTCGGAGACTGAATGTTCCAAGACTTACGACTGGTTGTGAACTTGTGAGGTCAGGGAGACTGATGATTCAAGATATTCCCTAGGTTGTGAGGTCCGGGGGGGGGCTTAACGGTCCAAGTTATTCCCTCGGTTGTGAGGTCTGGGGGCTGAATGATCAAATATATTTCCTTGGTTGTGAGGTCTTGGCAGTTGTATGTCACAAGATATTCCATTGGTTGTGAAGTCTTGGCGGCTGATTGTTACAAGATATTCGTTTGGTTGTGAGGTCGTCTTGGAGGCTGAATGATCTAAGATATTCCTCTGTTTGGGAGGTCTTAGCGGCTGCATGATTAAAGATGTTCTGTTGGTTGTGATGTCCGGGAGAATGAATGTTCCAAGATATTCCACTGGTTGTGAGGTCAGGGAGGCTGAATAATCCAAGATATTCCATTGGTTGTGGGGTCTGGGAGGCTGAATGATTCAAGATATTCCATTGGTTGTGAGGTCTTGGTGGCTGAATGTTCCAAGATATTCCTAGGTTGTGAGGTCTGGGAGGCTGAATGTTCCAAGATATTCCATTAGTTGTGAGGTCTGGGAGGCTGCATGTTCCAAGATATTCCATTGGTTGTGAGATCATGGAGGCTAAATTTTCAAGATATTCCATTGGTTGTGAGGTTTGGGAGACTACATGTTCTAGGATATTCAATTGGTTGTATGGTCCGGGAGGCTAAATGATTCAAGATAACTCCTGGGTTGTGAGGTCAGGGAGGTTGAATATTCCCAGATATTCCCTAAGTTTTGAGAAAATGGAGGCTGAATGATCCAAGATATTCTCTAAGTTGTGGGGTTTTGGCAGCTGAATGTCCCAAGATATTCCATTGGTTGTGAGGTCTGGGAGACTGAATGTTCCAAGATATTCCATTGGGTGTGGGATCTGGGAGACGGAATGGTACAAGATATTACATGGGGGTGAGGTCAGGGAGGCTGATTGATCAAAGATATTCCATTGGTTGTGAGGTCTGGGAGAATATTCCACTGATTGTGAGGTCAAGGAGGCTGAATGATCCAAGATATTCCATTGGTTGTGAGTTCGGGGATCCTGAATGATTCAAGATATTCCATTGGTTGTGAGGTCTCGGTGGCTGAATGTTCCAAGATATTCCATTGGTTGTGAGGTCTTGATGGCTGAATGTTCCAAGATATTCCATTGGTTTTGAGGTATGGACGGCATTCAGTCTCCCAGACCTCACAACCAATGTTCCAAGATCTTCCATTGGTTGTGAGATCATGGAGGCTGAATTTTCAAGATATTCCATTTGTTGTGAGGTCTGGGAGACTGCATGTTCCAAGATATTCAATTGGTTGTGAGGTCTGGGAGGCTAAATGATTCAAGATAATCCCTAGGTTGTGAGGTCAGGGAGGCTGAATATTCCAAGATATTCCCTAAGTTTAGAGAACATGGAGCTGAATGATCCAAGATATTCCCTACGTTGTGGGGATTTGGCAGCTGAATGTCCCAAGATATTCCATTGGTTGTGAGATCTGGGAGGCTGATTGGTCCAAAATATTCCATATGTTATGAGATCAGAGACTACATGGATTAACAATGAAGGGATATGGAGTAAATACAAATGAGAAAAAAGTCTCTACAAATACAAGGTAATAATAAGCAATGGAACAACACTTTTATTGTTGTTCTTCATCTTGAAGTCACCATGAGGCCTTCAACAATGAGCTTTACTCATACCTCATAGCAAGTTCAAGACGGCCCCTTTACACCGGTTTGAGCGGAATTCATTGCTAATTGTCGAGCAACGCTACATCCATGCTTTTTTACCTAATGATCCATGGATGCGGAATCGTCAACAAACATCAACTTAACTGGCAAAATGTTCTTACAATCGCTGTCATCCACTGCCCCACAAAAAGACGAGAGAAGA
>MJUU01066566.1:34926-45753 GCA_002080025.1 Modiolus philippinarum | reverse complement strand
AAGGAACAAGACCAGATGTGTCAATAGGGAAAACATTTCCTGCTGAAAGGAACAAGACCAAATGTGTCAATAGGGAAAGCATTTCCTGCTGAAAGGAACAAGACCAGATGTGTCAATAGGGAAAACATTTCCTGCTGAAAGGAACAAGACCAGATGTGTCAATAGGGAAAGCATTTCGTGCTATAAGGAACAAGACCAGATGTGTCAATAGGGAAAACATTTCGTGCTATAAGGAACAAGACCAGATGTGTCAATAGGGAAAGCATTTCCTGCTGAAAGGAACAAGACCAGATGTATCAATCAGGAAAGCAAACCCTGCTATAAGGACACAAGACCAGATGTGTCAATAGGGAAAGCATTTCCTGCTGAAAGGAACAAGACCAGATGTATCAATCAGGAAAGCAAACCCTGCTATAAGGAACAAGACCAGATGTGCCAATAGGGAAAGCATTTCCTGCTGAAAGGAACAAGACCAGATGTATCAATAGGGAAAGTATCTCCTCTAATAAGGAACAAGACCAGATGTGTCAATAGGGAAAGTATCTCCTCTAATAAGGAACAAGACCAGATGTTTCAATGGGGAAAGTATCTACTGCTTTAAGGTACAAGAAAAGATGTGTCAATCAGGAAAGCAAACCCTGCTATAAGGAACAAGACTAGATGTGTCAATAGGGAAAGCATTTCCTGCTATAAGGAACAAGATTAGATGTATCAATCAGGAAAGCAAACCCTGCTATAAGGAACAAGACTAGATGTGTCAATAGGGAAAGTATTTCCTGCTATAAGGAACAAGACCAGATGTGTCAATAGGGAAAGTATCTCCTGCTATAAGGAACAAGACCAGATGTGTCAATAGGGAAAGTATCTCCTGCTATAAGGAACAAGACCAGATGTGTCAACAGGGAAAGTATCTCCTGCTATAAGGAACAAGACTAGATGTGTCAATAGGGAAAGTATTTCCTGCTATGCATTCATTGATGAAAAAAAGATAACAGGAAACATTTACAATGGCCGAACATTACAATCACATGTCACAATCCACCAGAGAACTGCTCAAGAAAAACAATAAAATGACAAAAGACAAAGATAGACAACGATAGGAACTTGTGATAGCCCGACTTGGTACTGGCACTAGCAACAGCTAGCGGTAGCAGAGCTGCCAACCCCATTTTATGATGACTGGGAGAAATTGAAAACTTTTTCGGGAGTTTTCAATATTTTGGAGGGAGGCTCCTAAAATTGTAAGATAATTACAATGCCTGTCTGTATTTATTGAAGAATAACCCTTAAAACTGTTAAATGACGTTTCCAAGCACTGGAATTCAAACGAATAAGATAGTTTATATTTGGTAAACCATTCCCCATTTTGGCTTTCGAATTAGCACCGCTGCAGTTGCTGTCTTCAGCATCTTCTTCGACATTTTCTAAAGCTTTTACATATACATATATCCTCCCACTGGAAATGACCAACAAAACACAAAGTTATTACATGCATTTACGGTGGAGGATACGCATGCTGTTCCATCAATTATTTTCTAGATGCGGTAAAGGAAAGGCGAAACAAACATCATTTATAGGATTTTCGCAGGAAACGAAATTCGGGAGAAAACGGTACAACCGCGGGAGGGCGGGAATCAGTAGACTCCTGCCAAAATTGGGAGGGTTGGTAGCTCTGCGGTAGGGTTAAACCGGTTTATGGGTACCCAAACCTTATCTCCTTTTGTGTCCAAAATTTCATAGTAAAAAACATTCTCTTTTTTATTTGTTTTTGTTTTTGATTTCATCTACTTTATTGAGACATACATAGTCTAAATGACCACTCTTTCATTATTCTGTAATTCTCTTAAAACAATGATGACAGATTCTTTGATTTTTGTCCAAAAGATCTTTGTTTCCAATGACAACAAATTGTAATTGATCAAGAGTCTTTTATTTCATTTTCAAATTTGTGTTGGTTTCTTCAAATAAAGACTATAGAAAAGTTAAACCACTATGTAATAACTAGATATCACACAAAGTCAATGATAGGATTTCTATGTAAGTAATAGTTAAGTAATATAATGCCTGATTTTTCGATTTGGCACACACACTCATGGTACTAGATCTATTTATACCAGTGATTGTAAATATACTGATTTATCCAAACTTTTGAATAGTACATAACTAAAATGGATATTTTACATATCAATATATCTTTTTTCTGTGAAATTTCTGCATTTCAAATAAACTAATTGTTTAAGAAAACCACCCTTTTAAGTTGGGAAAGTAAACCCAAAAAGACATATTGCCATCCCTCAGTTTCATGTGTTGGAAATATACCTCAGTAGAAGTTTTAATTTCAAAAGATTCCCCTCCTACTCTTCCAATGATTTCTCACAGTACAATCTTATATTCCAGATATTAAATCCTCCTAGCATGTTAAACATAATGAAAGACTGTCTATTCCCCGATTAGCTAGTTAACTGTTGTCATCTTTCATCAACCACCCTCCCAACTAAAGACAAAAAAGTTAAAAATGTATGGAATTTGTGGTTATATCAGATTCTATATAAAACTGTTAAAAAACTGTAAAAATGACAATAAACATAATACAACATTGTGTAGAAATGAATTGCAACAAACGCTTTGAATGTTTTGTATATTGGTGTAACTTCTTCCCTAATACTATATATAAACATGACACAACATTATCCACAAATGTGAAATGTCATTTTGTTGTAAATACAGAAAAATAGTCAGTTTTTCATGAAAAATCTCAAATTTATTCATTTGACATGTTCTACAGGCAATATCATTAACTCATCTGTGTTATGTACGTTAAAGTGTCCTAAATGTTAACACACTTATATATAATGTAAATGTATTACTTTTAATGAGACAGTTATCTTTAAATTATCAACAATTAACCCCATAGACTAGAATTAAAGACGTCCATCTGGTGAAAATGTTATTTTCAGAAAATTAAAGATATTGCTTATGGTAACTGTCATTTAAACATTTTCTAACAGTAATAAAGTAAAAGGGCAATAGATGTTTTCCTAACAAAAATTTTCTTACTTTGGCACAATTTAAATCTATTTGATCTTTAATACTAAAGCAAGAAAAAAAAGATATAGGAGAGCAAAGAAGATGAAAGATTTACCTACTGAATTTTACTTCTGCCCCAAATGAGATCTACATGTCTCATAGAAGGAAGTTCCCTCTAATACATATAACCTACTTCAAGAGTAGCACATTTATATTTCTCAAGAAAAAGCATTAAATCAAACCATGGAAAAAAATGTGCTTCAAATTTGATAAATGAAAAGTAAATAGAGATTCATGTATTCTCCACTTAGTACATACAATGTAAGAAAATGTTTTGATGAATACCAAAGCTCTTTCCCTCAAATAAAAGGACTACCTGTTATGACACAATGAAATCTGGCTACTAGTCTACACCTGAAGTCCAAATTCTTCATAAAACTTATTCTCTTTTTAACGTGTTTGGTATGATGGTGACAATATTTATACATTGAAAGCTACATTTCCCTGTTGACATTACAAATACCCTCGCAGTTGTCTCCCTTTCATAATAAAACAAAATATTTACATTGTAAAAATATTTGAAAGACAAATGGTGACAAATGTATTATATTTGACACAGTGTAAACATTTGTGTTAATTTGTACAAGTAATTACAGTTTGAAGGATAGTAGTTATTATCTTGTTGAATCACATCTCAGCTGCCTTCTAATGAAGTTGTAAAATACAAAAAGTATACATAAATTTGGGTTGTGTAAATCTTGCATGGTACTCATCCAGGAATTAAATACAGAACTTCATTATAAAAAATTTCATCATTTTATATTGAAAATTATGAAAGGTATGTAAGTAGACCTTGTAAATAGTTACTGTTTTTGATGCTTCATCGGTTTTATAGACCATATAAATGTGTCCTAGGTTTTTATAACTAAGTATAGACATGTACTTTTTCTTATTTTTTATACTAGTTTATTTACAAACATTTTATAATGTAACTCACGTTTACTTAACCATACAAAGTACATGTACAATTTTATTTTATTTATCAACACTTTACATACATGTATGTCATATGATAACAGGCAACAAATAGTACAGAAAGTGTTCTGGACATAAATCTTGTAACTGCATATTTATTGTTAAGTTAAAAATATGGCATAAAATATTTTCGGCCACCAGCAGATAGTGCCAGGCATGGACTATATTGCTGTTTTCTTGTTTGGAAGTCCTATTCAAAATCACCAGAAATACATTATGTATGACATTTATAATAAGATGGTTGATTTGGAATGTTTGCAGTCTACGTAGGAATAGGGGATTTAAACACTTAATACACTATTTAAGCTCATGATTTTATCAAAATCACACAATAACAATAGAGTTATCTTTCCTTATCACTACAGATCAGAGGTAGCTCTCACTTACATATCAACAATTTCTACCAATTTCAAACATTTTATATTTCAAATAAATTGAATATGAAAATTAAAGCATATAGCTGTCAGAAAACTGCAGATAGAAGATAAAAATATTATGC
Source organism: Modiolus philippinarum (assembly GCA_002080025.1). Classification (NCBI taxonomy): domain Eukaryota; kingdom Metazoa; phylum Mollusca; class Bivalvia; order Mytilida; family Modiolidae; genus Modiolus; species Modiolus philippinarum. The sequence goes on along the minus strand of MJUU01066566.1, from coordinate 41,192 downwards.
ATAAATAAATAATTAACTAAATGTAATTCAAACATTTAAATCAACAAAAATCAAATATATATAAATTATAGTAAAATGGCAAAACAAAAAAAGACTTAGTACAGTAATTTTATCTTTGTTTATTATCATGACAGATTTGAGTTTAAAAATTCTGCATTTAGATAAAATGTTTTCACAAAAATTGCACAGATCAAAGAACAGTTCCACAGAAACTTCACAATTAATACAAAGACAAAAGGAAAACACACACACACACACACATACACAAACATGCAGACTAACTAACAAAATAATAACATCTTGATATTTTCCCCTCTTTAAACACTCGTACAAACCACGTTCAAACATACCGTCTTGTAAATATTGCTAAAGAAACTACTTGGTTCAAGTCTCGAAATTTTTTTTTTAAATTTAATTCAAAAATGTAAATAATAAGTGGAATATTCATAATGTATTTAGTTAATACTGAAAAGTAATTAAGCCTGTTTAGAATATAACAAATTTCTGAGAAAAATAACGACTGAATGTAAGCAAATCTGACGATAATTTTATTTTTGAGATATACTGGTAGATACCGTATTTTTTATCCAGGACAGCATGATTTTGACTTTACACCTGATAAGTCTACCTTGATCTACTTGGTCTTTCATCATACTTATATAAATATTAAATGCATGGAAAGAACATTGCACTGGACACAGACTAAGCACAACTTATACAAAAGCTGTAGATGTCGATTGTGTAGAACTATAATTTTTTTTTAGTGCTCAGTGCTTCGGAACTTCTCATGTCCCTTTTTTCCCACTGATATGATAAATATTTAATGTCTATTCTCCGTTAGGTATACTACTTTCTTTCTGTTCTTTCTGTCGGGAAATTCTATTTGCTACGGCGGTTACTATGGCAGCCCCTTTACCACTTCCATCATGTGATAGTAACAGTTTGAACTGAAAAAAAACAATAAAAACACTGATTTTATAGTGGAACTTTCGTAGATCATAATCATATCATTTTAATATCATAGTTTATACTGTTGGTCTTAGCACTGCAATCAACAAAATGAATTTAGCAAAACCCAAAAGGGAAGTTACTTTATCAAAAATCACAGGAGGAAAAACTTTCAAAGCATTTTTAATAAAAAGCTATGATAATTGAACCGTAAGTAGAAGTTTAGTCAGTAACAAAATTCGAAACTCAATCCCAAATAGCACTTACAATTCTTTAAAGTTCTACTTGTTTAGAGTAAAAAGAACAATCAACTACACAAACTTGACCTGTCTCTTCAGTGACTTAGAAAGTATTTTGCAGCAGTTTTATATTTGCGATTTTTGCGTTTGGAATGGAAGCATGAAAATAAGATAGTTCGAATATACTTGTCTATTATTTAAGTCAATGGTCAATAATTTGGCAGGGCGAATTCAAAACTGCATGAATTAAAATCCTGTCAATCTACCTGGAAATAAAGACGGCGCTAAAATTTCCCGGTTTACAGTGTTTAAATTTCGAATACATTTTAATTTACTGCAGAAGATAATAAACATTTTAAACATGTAAGAAATACACTGGCTAAGCACAAAGACAGTACTTTAAAACAAATGCACATGCTTATTTTTTTGCTTGTTTGTTCAGTGAAGGATTTATTTCCCTTTGAAGGTTTGACCAAGAAACGCTGGCAAGTATATCAGTAATTGGTAAATCAACTATTCACTAGATATTTTTGTCAATCATAGTATCAGAACTTAAAACAGCATAACATTAGGGAAATAAAATTTGTGTAGACAGAAAATTTATGATTTACCTTTATGCCGGGATTGACAAGTTGTCGGATTTTTTCCTCCATGAGATCGTGGAAATGTGGATGAAATCTGTACAGAGAACCGTCTACACCAACAGTTACCTCGGGTCGGTTCATCTTATTTAATAATGTTGCAATACCTGAAGAAGAAGTCAGAATTATCATGTTAAACAAACAGTATTATTCCTGTTTCTTTATTATTCTTCATAAATTTTTGTATGATTTTTACATGCCTCAACCACCACAAATCGAATACAATTTTCCAATTTGGGATACCAATTTACAAAATTTAGTGGTTTTTCCCAAAATTTATTGGCCTCAGACTACACGACTTGCAGTAGTGTTGAACCCTGGACTTCCAGGCATTGTTTCTGGAAATAATTTATTTTTGTATGAATTATACAGATCAAAGTATTGAACTGTCATCTTACATATTTATGTAACAGCACCACAAAACATTATTATATATGTCTATTATTATGTTTTCCCCTTATATGTTTAACCCCTTGTGCTCTATAAATACTTTTATTAAACACATATTAAAGTACATAAAGTTTGATAAAATCCTAATTTATTGCCATCGTCAACTTTAGGACTAGAATATGCTTGAGATCGAATAACTCATGGCCAAGAACTGAAAATACCCATGAACTTTTTTAAGGGCTGAAGATGTTTATTAATTTATGAAAAAGTACTGAATTGGTCAATTAACTTATGTCAAGAGCTAAGGATGCCAATCAACCTATGCCTATATGCTGATAAATTTCATTAACTTATAGCCAAGTGTTCAAGATGCACATGAACTTATGACTAAGTACTTAATATATACATTAAATTATGGCACAGTTAAAGTAAAACTTGATCAGATGCAGTAGAAAATCTTGACTTTGTTGCAAGTAAAGGATGGAGGTGTGCTAGGAGTTCATTTAGGAGTTTGAAAATATCTACAGGAGATATAAAAAGCCAAGAATTACCTGCACTGGCAAGATATGCTGCTCTAGTAGATACCAAGGAACATACATATTGTACAATTCTACAATCTTCATCTGTAAACTTTTGTAGATTTAATTCTGTAAATACTTGTTTTGTGTTCTTAAATTGATCATCATCACCATCACTGAAACAGAAAAAAACAATTTGAAATATCACAAGAAAGGGTTTTTGATACTTATTTTTTTATGTTTAGTATCACTGATCACCATTGTTTGCACTGAAATAGAAAAAGACAATTTCAAAATATAAGAATGATTTTCAGTATTTTGTTTTGTGTTAGAATCTACCTCTTTTTAGGCCACATCAAAGTAATTTCTTGTAAGTGTGTTTTTTTGCTTTTGTTTTTACTGAAAATTTAAAACTTATGACATTTGATTTCATGGATATGTATTGTCACTATATCCCTAAATTTGTCCTTTTTTTTAAAATGCTTAAAACCCTTGGTACACCAATTGTAAATTCTATACTTATTCATTTTTTCATTATTTGAAATAAGGAAAAGACAAAAAAATTGTCAATAATAAGACATTAACTTAAATTTTTTACACTTTAAAGTATTTATCTTGAATTTTTATCAGCATGCTCTATTTTGTACTAATGTTTTCAATGGATACTGTATCGACATTTACTATATTTTTAAAGTAAATTAAAGTTGTGTATCTTCTAGGTACGTACATTTGTACATCCTTTATAAGTAACTGTAGATAAGGTAAAAGTCAATATATTAATATACATAAAATCTGTGCACAAATTCAACTTAATACAGTGCATTATATATTATTCAGTAATGCATGAATTTTAATCTCCAACAGCTTATATTGACTTAAATGGAATAGGGGGACTTTTGGGGATATCTAAAGAATATGTAGAAAGCTAATCATTTACATCATTGACAATGAAAATGCCTTACTTATAGTTTTAATAAAATTGCTTAGTCCTATCTCAGTACTAACAAACTCAAAAAGCCACAATAAGCCAGTCCACACTCTATAGACCACAGTTTAGAGAAATAAAGCGGGGCTATTATAAGTGAGCTATAAGATATATAGAGGAAATATTTTATGCTGAAAACTTTTCAATTCATTTTATTATTCAAATTAATGTCAACGGATTTTGAGTTTGTTATTTTTAACATTTTTCCTACTGAAGTAATATTTTTGCACAAGTGTAAATTTATCAAAGGAAAAACATGTCAATGGGTGTATGCTTCTTCTTGAAAAATTTTCAGTGTCCTGTCTGTGAATTTAAAGAATCTGTTAATTTTCAAATTATCTTATTACCAATATTTTCCCTTCCTTTGGTCTTTATAACATTTGAAATAAAGATGTGGCTAAAATTTTAAGACAAAAAGCTGTTATAACCATACCTTTCAATTTCCGATACATATTTTGTATAAAATCTTCCTCTTTCTGATAATTCTTCTGATCCTTTACCGTTGAACAACAATTTGGCTTTGCGTAATTTCTCTATCACAAGTCGGGCAATTTCTCCCATGTACATTCCTGAGATCATTTTCTCATATCTGAAAAGAAAGTAAAAAGTTTTATTAGCATAAGAATTTTGTATTACTAAAATTTCACTTTTCTTCTTCATGCTCTTTCTATACAGGGTTTTGTTTAATTTTTCATGCTGACGACTGTACATGTATATGACAATCAGAAAAATTTGTTGGATATCTCCCTGTACCAAGTTAGTTGTACATTGTTAAAGTTGAGATAATTTCAATTACCATATCAATAGCCTCTTTTGATATTGAAATTAAAATTATCTAACCTTTGACCATATATAACTGACTTGGTACAGGGGAGATAACTGACTGATGTTTCTCATTAAGAGATTATTCATGGTAGATATTGAGTGTTGATTATTTTTTTAATGTGTTATTTGTGTTCAAATTTCATGAAACCAATATATAGTTCAACGAACCAAACTCATCCCTGTCAGGAACTATTTTGATTCTTACAAGACAGAAACAAAGTTCTGCCTTGCCAGATTTCATCTCTTTCTGCAATAGGGTCTGTAAGTCTCGTCATGTGACACCAAGAAATCACGATAAAATTCAAATTTGAAAACGTTTCCCGCCAAAATATGACGTTGTGTGATTATGACGTCATTATTGTTTGATTGAAACGTCATATTTTTCTGTTAAAAATGCAACTTTCGGGTACAAATTATATACCCGGAAGTCCAAAAATCTGACGAGACTTACAGACCCTATATTTGTCTGATCAGAATACAATGTTTTTTAATTGTACTTTTATGACAACAATAAAAGCCATGCCTAGATTATAGATTATCAGACAAATTGTATTTTTCATTTTTTATCAAGTTAAGTGAAATATACTGAAATTTTTAATTTAATTTTTGAATTTTGAAATTAGCAAGAAAATCCAAGGGATGGAAATTTGGGGCGGAAAGGGACGAAGATCAAAGTTTCTTTTTTTTTATTGTGACCTAATAAGTTATAAAATGTTTCTGACATTTTTCATATTTTGTTTACAGAAAATTAATTCCATTTTTAGTAGAAACTGTCAAAACAAATGCTATATTAAGAATCTATAAATAGAATGATGATCCTTCTAAACTTACATTTGTCTGCCAGCGTTGATTGAATGTTTGTCAACCTGTTTGTCATAGTCTGTCATAATAAAATCTAAACTACCATCATCACCCAATGCACCCCACTCCGTGTTAATCATCACCTAAAACAAAACAATATACAAAAATTACCATCATCACCCAACGCTCCCCACTCCGTGTTAATCATCACCTAAAACAAAACAATATCTAATGCAAACTACCATCCACACCCAATGCTCCCCACTCCGTGTTAATCATCACCTAAAACAAAACAATATACAATGTAAACTACCATCATCACCCAATGCTCCCCACTCCTTGTTAATCATCACCTAAAACAAAACAATATACAATGTACACTACCATCATCACCCAATGCTCCCCACTCCGTGTTAATCATCACCTAAAACAAAACAATATACAATGTAAACTACCATCATCACCCAATGCTCCCCACTCCGTGTTAATCATCACCTAAAACTAAACAATATACAATGCAAACTACCATCCACACCCAATGCTCCCCATTCGGTGTTAATCATCACCTAAAAAAATTATATATATATAAAAACCCCCCATTGTATGTTCATTACCTAAAAGTATATATGTACTTGAGAAGTAGTTTTATTCGTGACCAGGGGCAGATCGAGAGTTGAGTTGAGAGTTGAGGGTGTGTGGTTGAAAAAAAAAATTGCAGAGCCCAGCAAGATGGGAAAAATTTTAGACAAAATTTGGTCAAAACCCTGATTTTATAATAAAACAAGACGTGTTCCTGAAACATTACATATGCCCTCAGAAGCATGACTCCACCTACATGACCTTGACCTTTGACCTTACCTAATTTTTTTTCACATTTGTGTTCCTCTTGACTAGACCTATACACTTGCCAAATATGAAA
>MJUU01066566.1:0-19634 GCA_002080025.1 Modiolus philippinarum | reverse complement strand
TAGGTCAAAGCCACCTAACTGTCAATGTTTTTGGTAGTACTCATTAAGGCAATTAATTTGATGAAACATCATATTGTTATAATGCGTAGTTGTTGAAAAATGGACTTTAACGCAAAATTTAACCAAAGTCACTCAAGCATAAAATATAGGTCAAAGCCACCTAACTGTCAATGTTTTGGGTTGTACTCATCAAGGCAATTAATTTGACAAAACATCATATTGTTAAAATGCGTAGTTGTTGAGAAATGGACTTTAACGCAAAATTTAACCAAAGTCATTCAAGCGTAAAATATAGGTCAAAGCCACCTAACTGTCAATGTTTTGGGTCATACTCATTAAGGCAATTAATTTGATGAAACATCTTATTGTTATAATGCGTAGTTGTTGAGAAATGAACTTTAACGCAAAATTAAACCAAAGTCACTCAAGCGTAAATAGTAGGTCATGGATCCCTAATTGTTAGTGAATCTGTAAGTACTAATCAAGGTGCATGTACTGATGCAATATTATCAAAATACCACAAGAGGTTGCCAATATATGGACCTAAACGCAAAACTTAACATCGGGACGTACGGACGTACGGACGTACGGAGAAGGGTAAATCTATATGCCCCTTCCACTTCGTGGCGGGGCATAAAAAAGGAATTCTTTCAATCTGGGAGTTTCAACAAATTTTGTTTTGATGACCCTTTCATCTGGTATCATGGTCAATTCAACTGCAAGGGGAAACCTTTTCTCACTTAAACCACCATAATTATACAATTGGTAACACCTATAAGTGCTAGAAAAATAAGATTATACTCAAATACCTTATGAGGTATTATAGTTTCAGAATTGGATTATATGGTGAAACCTATTTTTACAGAACCTGGTCTAGCAGAGGTGAACAGTGAAACTTATTCCTACAGAACCTGGTCTAGCAGAACCTGGCTGAACAATGGTTAACTAACAGAACCTGGTCTAACAAAGGATTGATACAAAGAGGTCTTGCTGTTAGTTTGTATTTTGGTAGGTTTCTGAGGTTTAGTCAGGTTAAGTATAGACAGGTAAAACTGAAGTTTAAATAAATAAATAAATGTATAAATAAATGTTTTATTCTCCTCTTTTTTCATACTTTTTTGTTGAACATTTACTATAAAAAGACACAATTTGGTAGGAAACCTGCTTTTTTCTGGAATAATTTTGAAAATTATCAAAAGATTGAAAAAAATCAGTAGTCTCTCAATTGGAACCCCCATTTTTTGAAGACTGGATCTGTCTGAGTATACTTAAATAAGATATTATTGATGTTATATCAGAAATCTATCAAAATTGTCTTGTAGCCAAATAAGGTCTTGGCATCGTGCCAAATTTAATTTCGTATTTTTTTTCTTACTGAACTTTGTACAATATAGAATATCAACGAAGAGAAAAACAATTTTCTTTCTTGCCAAATTTGGACATTTCACTTGCTATTTATACATAGGTTTTTGAATTTCATACATTTCTAATTTTTTTCAAAACTAGTATACGTGCCATGTAAAAAGAGTAAGAAAAATATAGTGTGCTATCTCTTCCCAGAAATTTATCATAACTTTGCAAACATTTACAAAATTTATATCCATTTACAGTTAAAAAATATTTTGTGTGTATTTATTTTTAAAGTTGTTCCCTCTGTTGAAAATATTTACTTTCAAGGACTTTTTATATATATTTGTTCAATATCAGAAATATGTTTGTAAGTTAATGAATTCCGACTTAATTTTTCCTACCTGAAAAGCTTTAACCATTTTTTATTTTGTATTGCATCATCTCTTAACAGATAATAAAGATTTTCATTGGCTTACACCTAACGGGAATCAATGACCCAGTCACCACCTGGTATTGGGTATTGAAAAATAAATGACTTTCTAAACTAAAGTTAATCCATCTTCTTTTTTAACAGCAAAGGAGGTGATGTGATAAGACTTGAATTTTGAATGAATAAAACTGATTTTTGCAGTATTTTTAATTTTAAGCAAAATTGCTGAAAACTTCTAGCATGTACCATCCCATGTTCAGTCAATTTTTATAGTTTGCATACATAAAATATAGAAATACCTTGGCTTAACACAGATGGGTTCTAGATTCAATACAGAAAATTGACCCCAAAAAGTGGAGTTTTTGGACCATAGTGAGCAGAACTAGTAAAATAAGCAAGTTTAGGCCATTCTACGACAGTAACAAACAATCATTTTCATTGTACTTCAAACTTGGACACTTCATTTTAGCTCAGTTCCATGCAAAAAATGTGGCCTTAGTGGAACTTATTGTTAGAAAAATAATGTCTTAAACTGTTGCAGACTTCTATGGGTATCATAAAAATAACCCTTTGTTCTTTTGGAAATTATACTATCAGATCTGATTTTACTTGGCAAAGAAACAGAGAGATAGAGGAACAATGTATACAGTAAAAATAAAGAAACATTCCAGCAAAATCTAATCTAATTAAACTTCCGATTTAAGGGGGTTCGCTACTCCATTTGCAAATAAATAGGATTTCAAATAAACATGATTTTATGTTAGAAAATTAAAAAAGAAACAATTTGAGTGACAAAAATTGATAGGTTGATGATCTAGTTTTTGAGATTTAAGTGATTGAAAATTTGGCGGGAAACCGAACTCCTCTGATTTTTCATAGTATTAACATTAACAAGGTTTGACCATGAATGAATGTGACAGAATAAATAGAATCCAATGGAAGTTTTGCACAATGCTCACAAAGATGTATAAAATGAAATTATGGGAAAAAATTAGGGGGTCAATGGACAAAAAATTATAATGCTTTTAAATGGATAAAACCCAAGAATTCCGAAAATCTGACAAAAATCCCAAAACATGAGGAGCGAACCTCCTTAAGCAGTGAAAATAATCAATTCGGTAAATCTCCTTACCTTTTAAATTCAACTATAAAACTACAGAGTTTTATGAGACTGGTAGTTAGATTAAATTTGGTTCGCAGTTATTGTTTCTACACACATTTTAAAGTAGGAAGACGAAATATAAGAATGTCTTAGACTCTACCAGAACAAGACAGACACAGTCATGATAAAAGATAGTATGTGACTGACAGATAGACAGACAAGGTGACCCAGAGGAAAAACAACATCTCCACTAAAAACTTTTCCTGGTACTGTGATACTGTTTTGGTTTTGCTAATATTAGTGTTACATCCTTTTTTGTGAAAGTAAACAAAAACCCCCACATTTTTTTGCCAGGAAATATAAATTTCTCCGAAACATGATCAACCAATCAGAACAACAGGATGAAACACACCCTCAGACTGATACAGATCAATACTGTTACACATGTTACATTGTTTTTCTTTTGTAAATTCACATAAAATCAATTTTTCTTTTAAATTCTAGAAATAAATCGGCATTTACTTATGATTAATTCAAATATTGTTCAAATGAATGAAAATAATAATAATAATGGCATCATGAGGTCGAGATCTTTGAAAATAGAAAAATAAACAAAAAAAAGATATTAAGTTATAAATAGTAAACTAACGATAAATAAACACTGACAAAAATTGCCAGTCAATATAAATTTGAGAGAGGTTGAATTTATGCCTGTCTCAATAACTAAACTTGAAATGGCCAAATGTTCAGGAAACAAACAAGGGTAGTACAATATGACCTCTGACTTTTGGTCGCAAGTGGCATAAAAACAACCAAATATTGAATAAGAATAATTACTTTTTTAAAAATACTTTATAAATATTTCACTAATTCTTTGAAAAACCAGAAAACAAGAAAGTGATATGAAATTTGTCTTACCAGCATGTCTTCATAATTTGGAAGAATTTTTAACAGAGCCTGTAAAATTGGCTGAAATTCCGGCTGTAACAATTGTTTAGCTGCGCTGACCATCTTTTCCTTCGTTATAATGTTCCCATCTCCAGTTTCTACTTCAGCTTTCAAATTCCTCATTCCTTCCTCCATTTCAATTTCAGATGCCATTTTGTTTTTTTTTAATCTATCTCAAACTTAAAAAATACTTCTTTAAAAATGCTAAGATTTTTTTGTTCTTTCTTTCAAATAAATGAATGTCCTTTTTAACTGATGTCAAATTTTTTTTTTCAACCTTATATTTTTTTTGAAGTGTTCAGTTTAGCTGTATGGAGTATTAGTGACTGCATACACAAGTTGTCGAGCTATTTATACACTAACGTCATTACACATTTCTCCTTACCTTAACAATCGATAATCCATGAACTTGTCATGGAAGAATTAAAATAAGTTTTGTCAATAAACTACTGAATAGGATAAGGGTCATTTAAAGTGTTGAAAAAAATTTAACTTTAGATAAAAATATAAATATATCCAAACAAAATGTCAATAGAATTTCAATATTAGATTGTTTTTATCCTCTAGTTCTTCTTAGTATATCCAAGTATATCCTTAAGTCCTGATATAAAATATTTGAATTTTTGTCTTTTTCAAAATTTAATTAATAATCTAATGATTACTTTATGTAAATGTGTAATATGACAATGACCCTCAAGGACTCTAATTTTAACCTATGGAACTATTCATATTACCATGATAAAATAACAAGAGGCTCTCAAGAGCCTGTATTGTTCAGGTGCGTTTGGCTAATACAAACAGTCCATGTTAAAGGGTCTATAGTTAAAAGAGCGGTTTCAATTTGCCCAGTGAAACCCTTAAAAGTTTCAAATGTTAAACTATGTCCTCTGCTGGCAGCAATCTTGATAAAGCAAAAAAATAACTTTTTGGTAGAGGACCTCCTAAAAATTGAGGCCAATTGGCTCAGTAATTGCTGGGGAGAAGATCTTTGAAACTACCCCAGAAGGGTCCAAAGATTAACAATGTTCCCTCTGACAGCAATTTCCGAAAGGATGCAAACCAGAAAAACATCTTTTTTGTAAGGGGACCACCCAAGGACTATTATTGCCAAGTTTGGTTCATACTGATTGTAATTTCAGATTTTAAGATCTTTATGTGTTTTCCCATAGGTTTTAATGTTATTCAATGTAGCCCTACTAGAGGCCACCTTGAATAAGGTGCAAACCTGAAAATCAATTTTCTTGTGGGGGCATCGAAGGAAAAAACATTGTCCTTGTTTGCTTCAAGCTAATGAGATTTCCCCTGAGGTCCAATGTAAATGGTATGTTTTCTGATGGAAGCAACCTTGGATAAGGTGCAAGTCTGAAAAACAATCTTTTTTGTGGGGAGCATCCACTGGTTTCTGAGGAGAAGATCTCTGAATGCATTATGTAATAGGGAATGTCTAATGTTAAACTATGTTCGCTGCCCGCAGCCAGCTTAATAATAGGTGCAGACATGAAAAACAACTTTTTTTATAAAGGACTACCTAACAAATACTGTGACCAAATTTGATTGTAATATTGGCTTAGTTGTTTCAGAAAAGATCTTTGACAATTTTCCTATATGGTCAAAGGTTAAACTATGTTCCCTTTTGGGCCATCCTTGATAAGGTGCGAACATGAAAAAGAATTCTTTCTTAGGGGACCACCCAAGGACTATTGTGGCCAAGTTTGGTTCTAATTGTCTCAGTAGTTTCAGAGAAGATGTGTTTTCCCATAGGGTCAAATGTTATAAACTATTTTTATTCTGCTGGCAGCTATCTTGGATCAGGTGGGAACCTGAAAAACAACTTTTTTGGAGAGGACCATCTCAGTAATATATTGTGGTAAAGTTTGGTTCAAATTGGCTCAGTAGTTTCAAAGGAGGAGATCTCTACATGTATTTTCCAAAAGGGTCCAATGTTAAAACTATGCTTCCTGCTGGTGGCAATCTTGGATGTGATGTATAAACGAAAAGCAACTTTACTTTAGGGTACCATCAAAGGACTTTTAGTTTTATGGCCCAGTTTGGTTCCAATTAGCTCAGTAGTGTCAGAAGAGAGGATCTTTAAAGAAAAGGTTAAGCAGAATGGATGACAGATGCAAATTGATGGCAAGAGCTCATCCTGGCTTTAGTCAGATAGCTAAAAAAAGTATACACTTTATTTGTATTGAACTTTAAAGAAATTAAATGACGAAATTCCATGTATAAGGATTTTACTATTAGAGGAGAACATTACAAAAGGAAAGCCGTCCTCAAATATCGAAATATTAAATAACGTTCATAACAAAATTGCATTGTAATGTAATGCATGATTAGTAGAGAAAGGCAGTCATTTATTTTTATTTATTTTATTTATTCAACTGTTAATGACCAATCTAGAGAGCCAATCCCCAAATCTGCTGCAATAGTTAACCCATCAATACAATGTACAGGATAATGTAAAAGAATGTTATTTTTTTCAGTGAATAAAAATACAACAACTGACAAAGAATCACGGCAGATTCAGTTGAAGGCATGGTGTTTGGTAAGAATTCTAAGCACAATCATGGCAGATTCAGTTGAAGGCATGGTGTTTGGTAAGAATTCTAAGCACAATCATGGCAGATTCAGTTGAAGGCATGGTGTTTGGTAAGCTGCCTTTAGAGTTCAGTGAATAAAAGTTAAATTTATTCACATCACACTGTTTGCAAACTTTTTCCTTCCCCTATATAACTTGAATCCTTTTATCAAATCACCAAATGGCAGCCAGTGGTAGTGACAAGCTAGAGATGTTTAGTAAAAACTGAAGAATATCCCAGCTGTTTATCTACATAGCATGAGTATTAATATTATTAATTGATAGGAAAAAATTACATATTCATGCTCTGTCGGACAAACTGTGTCCTTTATCTACAATGTATTGACAAACATACAGTAAATATAGTTCAGGAATGGTAACATCAGCTCTGTTACATGTACAAGTCTGAATTGGGACTTAAACTTGAATATAAGTCAGTCAGGTGAAAAATGTAAGTTAAGGTGACCTATTTTGCCTGAATGCTGATCTATTATCAGAGTTACATATATATATATGGTGATCATGATTCTGCCATATTCTGTAATCAGCTCAGAACTTGGACATAAAATTAAATGTAAGTCAGTCAAGCGGAAAATGTAGGTCAAGGCAACCTTTTTTTGCCTGAATGCTGACCAATCTTCAGTGATGCATGCATACACACTGAGATATGAACGCAAATGTAAATCTAAGCAATTCAAGTGAAAATATAGGTCAAAGATACTAATTTTTTTGGAGGCTGTCGGTCAGCTGAAGATGCATTAGTAGGCAAGGTGTGACGATGACACCCTGCATAGTGACTGAGATAAACTCCTTAAGTCAGACATGGATGTAGATAGGGATGCAGACACACTAGACATGGATGTAGATAGGGATGCAGACACACTAGACATGGGGAGAAGCAAAGAAATGATGATTTAATGACAATAACCTCTAGTTCAATGTCTCTCAATAAGACATAAACGAAGGTGTTTTGTCTGACATTTAACTATCGTCACATTACATAACATTACGCCTCTCATGTTATACTATTTTGAAACATCATCACATTCTTTGGCAATACATGTGTTTTTTCTGTATTGATACATACAGAATAGTACATACAAAGGTCAACTACAGAAATAAATTTAAGATCAATTCTAGAAAAGAAAGTTAATTGCAACACTAAAGCAAATACAATCATGACCATGAATAATCCTGCCATGATTTAACAGAGCTGATGTTACCATTCCTGAACTTCAACTAGTTTAACTGTATCTTTGTCAATAGATAAAGGACACAGTTTGTCCCGGAAAATATACTGACAGATTATGAATATGTAATTTTTCCCTATCAATTAATAATATTAATACTTGTGTTATGTAGATAAACAGCTGGGGTATTCTTCAGTTTTTACTAAACATCTCTAGCTTGTCACTACTTCACTACTTCACTAAGACTTCTGCTTTGCAGCAATTTAGCTGTTCAGATGGGAATTTGGGGTTTTAGACTTTATCTCATTTTGTAGCTGTTTCACTTGGAATTTCTTGGGTTCATGGCTTCTTCACTCAGGGATTGGCAGTTCCATGGGAACTACATTTGCTCTGTAGCCATACAGTTGCTTTGAATTCACTGGGAGATGGTTACTTCATTGGAATATTTGGCTCTGAAGCTTATCCTCTGGTATTATATTAACTTGACAGTAAATTACTTAAGCTTTGTATATGCTGCAATATGAATTCCTTCGCTATGATGCTACCTTCCTTTGGCTTTGTAGCAGCTTCTCTTTGTTGCTACTTCCATGTGAAATCTTTCTGATTTGTATCTGATCTAATGGGATTCTTTTGGCTCTTTTAGTCCTTATCTGTTTTACTTGGGAATAAGTTGTTTTAATGAGACTTCCTTTTATTTTTCAGCTGCTTCATTGGGAATTCCTTTATTTTTAACGGTTTTACTGGAAATTCTTTTAAAATTATAGCTATTTTAATGGGAATGAACCCTGAATCCATATGGTAAGTGCAAATTTAAGTTGGTGTGGACACAATACAGGTGTGGACACAGTACAAGTGTGGACACAATACAACTATGGACACAATGATATAATCTTCAAGAAAGAACTTTTCACAAGGGTTCAAATGAAAATACTCTGTCAAAATCAGACAATATAAAATTCACCCTTTTTAAGCCCATCTTACATTTTACACAAAAATCATAAGCATTAGAGAAATTTCATTACAACACTTTGAAAACAACTCTTCAAGAGGATTACAATGACAAAAGTGTGTCTCTCCAACACTTCGATTTCACAATATCTATGCTTTAAATTATCTCTTTGAAAAAAAAAGATCATTGCAAAAGGAATAAATGAAAGTCACAGTCAAATTATCTCCCCTTCTTGGTTTCGTACAATAATCAAATTCCTTCATGCACATCTCCATATAGTGTTCTTCCTTTGTCTAAAGTTTCATCAAAATCCTTCAAGTGGTTTAAGAGGAGTTGTGCTTACGAGGTAGCCCATACACAGGGAATCAACGAAAAGTCAGTCAAATTATCTCCCCTTCCTGGTTTCTGACAATAATTATATTCCTTCATGCACATCTACATATAGTTTTCTTCCTTTGTGTAATGTTCTCATCAAAATCCTTCAAGCGGTTTAAGAGGATCGTTGTGTTTACGAAGTAACCTGTACATAGGGAATCAAGGAAAAGTCAAAGTCAAATTATCTCCCCTTTCTAGTTTCGGACAATAATTATATTCCTTCATGGACACCTCCATATAGTGTCCTTACTTTGTGTAAAGTTTCATCAAAATCCTTCAAGTGGTTTAAGGAGTTGCGCTTATGAGGTAATCCATACATAGGGAATCAACAAAAAGTCAAAGTTGAATTATCTCCCCTTCCTGGTTTCAGACATTAATCATATTCCTTCATGTACATCTCCATATAGTGTCCTTCCTTTGTGTAAAGTTCATCAAAATCCTTCGAATGTTTTAAGAGGAGTTGCACTTACGAGAAGTGTGGACAGACGGACAGACAGACAGACAGACAGGGTGATTCCTACATACCCCCCAAACTTTGTTTTCGGGGGTATAATTAATTTGACGTTGTAGCTACAATGCTGGGAACACCTTTGTCTACCAAGCTGCTTTACTGGGAACACCTTTGTCTTCACAGCTGCTTCAATGGAAATACCCTAAACCCTGGTTTTGCAGTTGTTTCACTTGGAATTCACTTGGCTTTACAACTGCCTTACTAAGTACATGTAATTCATTTGGCTATGCAACAGCTTCAGTAGGAGTTCCTTTGGCCTTCTAACTGCTTTATTTGAATGTCTGTTTTTCGGTGCTACATTGGGAATTCCATTGACTTTAAATATGTGTGATTTTGAAATTTCTTTTGCTTTCATATGTTTCAGTATGATATCATTCAGCAGCATATTCAAATTTATTAACTTGTACCTATTTCCCTATAATCACAGATTTTGTTTTTCTTATGTTTCCACTCATATGAAGGGATATATGCTGTCACACTAAGATGGCTTGAACAACCAAGGGAACAAGAAAAATCAGTTTAAGCTATGGAAGTGTCGAGATATCGAGGTCTAACTATAAAGTTTAAACTTGAACAAAAAGGTGGCATTCCAGCTATTGCAGTTTGAACCATCAACTGATATGAAGTGTTCTCTATATAAATGCATTGCATTATTGTTTGAAATTTTTTAAACATTTGTCTAGCAACTAATAGCTACAGAATTCCTTGGTAGTTCTAATTAAGGTTGAATAATGTATACCGCTATAAATCAAAAACAAGGAATTAGCACCCCATGCCCAGAATTTAATCTACAAAATATACATTGCTGCATTAAGGTTTACAACTTTTGTCATGGCTATAGAGGCCACTTGTTTTATTATACTTGTGCAAATATATTATTACTGGTGACTGGTCTCATATATAAGTTACCGTAATGGTGAAGAAAAGTGACCATAATAAACATGACACCCACTTCATCTCCAACATTGATGATTTAAAAGTCAGTGTCAAGTAATTCACTATCATAGCCTTGAACCTTAGATGTCCAATAGAAAGGTTACTTGATAGGTGTCCTAGTATTTCATACAGGACAAACCCGACTACTACTGGTCACTGACCAGATTTTACCTTAAATTCTGGTCATTATACAGTTTTACCCATGAACTTTCAAAATGATACTGACATTAGGCCATAATAAAATAATTCAGAGACTTTCATCCCTTTTTCCTCAAAATTTGGGGCAGGCCGGTGAATTTTATTTTAGATTTTTCAACAATTTTTGTGAAAAATGCTGTCATTTTAGAAAAAATTTAACTAAATTGGCCAAAAAATCTAAATAAAAGTGTTTGAGGGAGTAGTAGAAAATAGGGGTGGGCGGTGATGAGAACCAAGGATATTATTGATTATGGCCTGAACAGAAAATTTCATTAATGTTGTTTTTGGTCTTCATTTAGATCTACAGAAAATTAACCAATAATGGCCACTGCTCAATAACAGTCTTCTGGTAAGCTGAGGTGGCATTGTTCATATCATTTTCAGGTTTTACACCATCCCTTTCTAAAATTGCTTTAGGTTACCATTTTCATCCTATTTACATGTATTATTATTATTTTTTTTTAAATTCAATCAATAAACATTTATGTTCATCCTGATTCATATTCATCTTCTCTGCTTTTCCTGGTGAAATTTTGAATAAGTAAAAATATTTTCCATGAATACACAGGGCACCACAAGAAGCATCAAGATATATAACTATATAGCATATCATACATTGGTCCATTTAGACAAATGTTGACACAAAATTACTGTGGACTAAATTATAATGTTACTCTTTTTCACTTAATAATATTTAGTTTACAGTTTCAAAAACAGAATCAACTCTCTTTGGCCCAATATAGCTCAGACACTGAAATCACAACCAGTGACAAAATAATTACTAACTTTATATTTCCCGTTTTGAAAATAAAAAAAATTCCAAAGACATTTTGAAATTTTAATTTACAAAATAGGAAACCATAATTTATGATATCAAACCTACATGTACCAATGTTTTCCAGACATATAAAAATTTTCTTAATAAAATAAAAGATTTTATTTAAACGTATTCAATGATCGGCTGCAGGTTTGTATTGGTACTTGGATTTGACAACATTTTCTGTCATTAAAACAACCTGGGCTGTTGGACTGTACTGTACTTCAGATAATTATTTCAGATTTAATGAAGGTACAAATGAAATAAAGTAATACCATTATAACATTATCTATGGTTAACCAAAGAACCAGTGAAACTAAGATTTTATCGACTCTATAATATACACATACTAAAGTAGAATCATACCATATTGTGAAAGGTGGACTATCAAAGTTGCTGTTAAAAACAGTGTTTAATGTCATATCCAAATTTATCTGATCAGAGTTGGAAGAATGTCTATAAACCATTAACTGTTGCAAACAGGATCATGGTGACTTCAAGATGAAGAACAACAATACAATGTACCATTGCCTTGTTTTACTGTGTATTTGTAGAGATGTTGTCTCATGTGCATTTACTCCATATCCCTTCATTGCTTATCAAAATCTTAATGCATTGCAAGGTTAAGTAACCAAAATAACAAAAAGAAATAGTTACATCCATGATTCTTTCCCTCTGGAATACTAACTAGACATCAGTGAGATGGTATCCATCTCTGTGGGCCCGGCTGCCAGAATGTGACCTAGAGGTCAAAGGTAAAGTCAAGAACTGTGGTATGTTAAATGTCACCTAGTCCTGGCAAATTTTGTCATTGAACAAGAGTTGTCAGAAGACAACATAGCTCGCGGGGGATTAGAGTGACCTCAATGCACCATAAATTCGAAAGGTACCATCAGAAAACTCTCATCACAAGAAAGTCACATACCAAATATAAACATCCTTCCACTAAACAACTTAATTCTAGAAGCAAGATTAAAGTTTTTAAAAAAAATGCCCTCAGGGCAAGGTCAAGGTCAAAATGTCTACAGATATGGTATCATCAGAACGCTATCATCATAAGGAAGTTACATACCAAATATGAACACCCTACCACTAAACAACTTAATTCTACAAGCAAGGTTTAAGTTTTAAAAAAATAGCCCTCAGGGCAAGGTCAAGGTCAAAATGTCTACAAATATGGTACCATCAGAAAGCACTCATCATAAGGAAGTTACATACCAAATATACACACCCTACCACTAAAAGCCAACCTCCTAGAGGCAAGGTTAAAGTTTTTCAAAAATTGCCCTAAGGGCAAGGTCAAGGTCAAAATGTCTACAAATATGGTACCACTAGAAAGCTCTCATCATAAGGAAGTTACACACCAAATATAAACACCCTACCACTAAAATTACAAAAACAGGAAAACAGCAAACACCTACAATGGCCATAACTACAATCACAAGCCACAATCTACAAGCAAAGTATCCTTCTACAGGCAAGATTAAAGTTTTTCAAAAATTGCCCTCAGGACAAGGTCAAGGTCAAAATGTCTACAAATATGGTTCCAGAAGAAAGCTCTCATCACAAGGAAGTCACATACCTAATATCAACATCCTAGCTCTTCAGGTCTCCATTCCACAAGCCAGGTTAAAGTTTTGCTGATGACGACGCCGGGGTATGACATTAGCTCTCCGGACATTCGTCCTGGCGAGCTAAAAAAGTAGGAATGTGACCCTGAGGTCAAGGTCAAGGTATAGGGTCATCAACTATGGTACGGGATCCTTGAGGTGATTTTTCCATATTCCAAATATCAAAACCCTCCAAAAAGAAAGAAAAGTTTTAGTCCAGACACAACTTTGTCACTGAAAAAAGCATGAATGTGACCCTTAGGTCAAGGTCAAAGGTCACCAACTATGGTACAAGACGCATTGCTTTAGGGTCATCTATCAACTTTTCTGAAAAGAGAGAAAAGTTATAATCCAGACTTCAATATTTCGGACGGACAGACAGACTGATTATAATATGAGGTCCACCACTGATGCCACTTTTTGTGGTGGAGCCCTAATTATACAGAGATAATTCAAAAGAAAATTGCTTGAAATGACTGAAAACATGAACAAGTGTGGACCCCAATTCATGTCTCACCCATCAGTACTTGGTCACAAAAGTGATGTGAAAACTCAAACTGACTAAATAAAAAACTTAACATGTTCACTAGACTAGGGTAACTGACAAAAGTAAAATAGCAGACTGTCATGTATTACCCTAAACCAAAATGCCAAATTTCAGTGACCTACCACTGATAGATACTGAAAAACAAGCATGTTCACTAGACCATGAAAATAAGGTCAAGGGCAAAAGCCCAATAGCAGGCTATGTTTCATCTAAGACAAACCCATATACCAAATATTATTGACCTAACATCAATAGATACTGGGAAACTTAACATGATCACTGGACCGTGAAATGAGGTCACAGACAAAAGCCATATAGTAGACTGTCATGTACTACCAAAGACCAAATTTATAACAAATATCCTTGACCTACCACTTATAGTTACTGAGAAAATGAACTTAGCACAAAAACTTAACATGCTCACTAGACCATGAAATTGAGGTCAAGAGACAAAAGCCATATGACAGACTGTCATGTACTACCCAAGACCAAACTATATACCAAATATCCTTGACCTTCCACTTATAGTTACTGAGAAAATGAACTTATCACAAAAACTAAACATGCTCACTAGACCATGAAATTGAGGTCAAGAGACAAAAGCCATATGACAGACTGTCATGTACTACTTAAGACCAACCTACATATACCATATAACTTATAGTTACTGAGAAACTAAACTAAACACAAAAACTTAACATTTTCATTGGACCATGATATTGAGGTCACAGACATGCTCAAGACCAACCAATATACCAAATATTGTAGACCTACCACTTATAATTACTGTAAAAATGACCTAATCACAAATAACTTAACATGAATGTTTACAATGCCGCTGCCATCATACTTTGTACGCATATGTCTCACTTTCCTCTCCTTTCATAGCAGGCGAGACAAAAATGGAATAGGCTAGGTGGGCTCATAATAAATCGCTGGGATCATTTGTTTATGTGATGCTGGTTGAAAAATAAATCGTGTATGAAGTCAGTATATACATGATATACTTATGTATTAATCTGCAATATGCACCAGCAGGTTATTTTCTATTAAAATCTAGTTAACCATGTGGAGATGTGCAAGGGCCTTTGTTTTTAAACAATGTTTCATATAATGGATTTTTTTCTCTCAGTTGAATGAAACAGTATAAGGCTATGCTGATTACAGCATGATACAACCATTGCATATTTATCAGATATATTGCCCATGTTGACAACAAGAGGCTCACATGAGCCTGTATAGCTAACTTGAAACATGGCAGATTTAGACAGTCTAATTAGGGTCTAATTTGAGTCCAATGTTAAACTTTGTTCCCTGCTGGCGTTAATCCTGGATTATAATACAGGTATGCGAGACACATTTCTTAAAGGAGACTACTGAAGAACAAATGTGACCAAATTAGTTTTCGATTGGCCAAGATGTTACTGGGGAAAAGATTTTTGCATCTGTTTTTTACATAGGTCCCAATGTTAAACCTAGGCTATGTTCTCTGCTGACTTGGGGCCTGGGTGGCCGAGTGGTTAAGGTAGTTCTACTACCAATACAACCACTGTAGTCTATCACCACTGCGGTGTGAGTTCGAGCCCCACTTTGTACATTACAAAAGGGTGAACTCCACTTGCAATCGTAAGTGATAAGGTATATCAGTTACCTGCCCAAGGTCGGTGGTTCTTTCCGGGCACTCCGGCTTCCTCCACCACTAAAACTGACCGTCATGAGATAGCTGAAATACTGCTGAAAGTGACGTTAAACCCCATATCAATCAATCAATCTCTGCTGACTTTCATCAATCCTAGATGAGATTTGCCTGACACTGTTTTTTAACTACAATTTACCATTGTAACACAAGTTTGGTCTCAACAGCCATGGTAGTTTCAGAAAAGCATTTCCCTTGGTTACAGAGGACCACAGGGACTTTTGAAGGCAAGTCTTAATACATCTTGGACAAGTAGTTTCAGAGGAGGAGAACTCCAAATGTGCTTTACCATAACCAATGTTATATGGAATATAGGACATTTTGTTTTTGATACAGCCAGAATCAAGTGAGCCTGCTAGGGCAAGCTTGATGCGTTTCGCGGTGATATGAACATGACATATAGTACCAAACATGACATCAGATAGCAACCCGCTCATGACACCTCACAGTGACCCGTTATTTTCTAAATCTAACGGCCTGTTCAGTGATACTGACATTATCAGGCAATGCAGATCAAAGGAAATTTATACAAATTACCAATAAAAACTATTTCTCTCTTCAATAAAAAGTGAACACAAAAGACATGTCTTATAGGGGACCATCACAGCATTGACTAAGTTTTGTTTAATTGGCCAAGTAGTTTAAGAAAAGAAGATCTTTGAATTTAATAAATATATTCCAACAAAGCCAAAGTAAAACTGTTTTTTATATAAAGGGTGAACCTAAACAAGACCTTTCTTGATAGAGACCACTTAAAGGCTATTGTGTCCAAGATTATTTCTGACTGGCACAGAGAGATCTTTGAATGTGTTTACATAGGGTTAAATTTTAAGCTTATTTTCCCCACTGACAGCCATGATGGCCATCTTGAATAAAGTGGAGACCTGAAAAACACCTTTTTTGTCGGGACCACCAAAGAACTATTTGTTTAAATTAGATGGTATAGTTTCTGAGGAGAAGATCTTTGAATATGAAAAAGAAAGGAAATGGGGGTAAATGTCAAGGAGACAACATCCCATATCCGGGTTAAAACCACCCAAAACAAAGCATCTAGGGGTCACCATACAATCTTCAACACAGTGAGGAACCTCACACCATATAGCAAGCCCTAAATGGTCCCAAAAAGGTAAAAAAGTGAATAAATCAATGGAAACAAACCACATCCAATAACCCAAATATCAAGAAATTAAAATTTTATAAGAAGACAAGCCAATGACCAACATATTCCTGACTTAGACAGGTGCAAAAATTGTGGTGGGGTTAAACTCGTTTTCTTGGATCCAAACCCTCCCCCTATGTGTGGTGAATGGCTAAAAAGTAAAAAAAAAAAATAAAAATAAAAAAATAAAAAAAATAAAAATAATGTTTACCATAGAATTCAACAACAGCAAGGACATGACAAACATATTTTCTGCAGGTAACCACCTAAAGACTGGTGTGGTCGAGTTTGCTTCTAGATACATTTAGCTCTGTAATTTCGGAAGAGCAGATCGTTGAGTGTGTTTTCCTTTAGGGTCTAATGTTCAACTATACTCCTGAGGGTGGGCAACTAGAATATAGCTAGGACTATTGTGGCCAGGTTTTGTTCAAATTGGCTCGGCAGTTTTAGAGAAGATCTTTGAATGTTTTTCCTACAGGGTTTATTGTTAAACTATGTTCCCCCTGGCAGCCATCATATAGCTAAGACCTAGAAAACAAGTTTTTTCACAGAGGCCATCTGAAACAAAAAAAACATCTGACACAAGATTTTTGTGGTCAAATTTTCATTCCAATTGGCAAAGCAGAAGAGATCTTTGATTATTTTCCACACTGTCAAGTCCAATGTTAAACTATGTTCCCTGCTGGTGGCCATCTTTGATCTGACAGGAACTTGCTGGACACATTTTTCAAAGAAAACCAACTAAGGACAGTGGTGACCAAGAATGATTCTAATTAGCCAGGTATTCTCAGAGGAGAAAATCTTTGAATTTGTCTTCCCCTAGGGTCCAATATTTAATGTTTAACTATGTTCCCTGCTGGCGGCCATCTTGGATGTGATGGGGATTTGCCAGACACATTTTTCAAAGGGGACTAACTAAGGACAGTTGTGGCCAAGTATGATTCCAATTAGGCAGGTAGTCTTAGAGGAGAAGATCTTTGAATGTGTTTTCCTATAGGGTTCATTTTTAACTATGTTTCCCACTAACAACCATGTTGTATCTGATGGGGACTTGCCAGACACATTTTTCTTGGTGGGTAGATCTTGATATTATTAACATTTTTGCAATTAAAGTTGACTTATATATGTTTTAGATGTTTGATAACAAATTTTAAAAATATCAAAATTTTGAAAATTTTGAGGAAAAAAGCAAATACCTCCGAGTACATGGGATCATCTAAGTTCAATTCCAATTGTTCTAGTAGTTTCAGGGGATACAATCTTTGAATAAAAGTTTATGATGGATGTACAACAGACAGAGGATGGTCGTGGCCGTGGAGCTGAAGTTGTTGTTGACATTATAGTTTTGGATACAATGACTCACAGAAATGTTAGTCTAATTCATTTTTGAAACAAATAAATCTTACATGGAAATTGCATTTAGAAACAAGAGGCTCTCAAGAGCCTGTATCGCTCACCTGGGTCCTGCAGCACTATAATTCCCGATTGATGGTCCATCTTTGGTGGTGTATGTACATAAAAATCAGAAACTTTTTATAAAATTTAATTAAAATTGTTCAAGCATTTTCAGAGAAGATTTTTGAATGCAGTTTACAAACTTAAGGGGCCTATGTTAATCTACGTTCCCTACTGGCAGCTATTTAACATAAAACTTTAAAGAGGGTCACATAAGAACTATCATATCAAAATTTTACTGAAATTGTTCAAGCAGTTTCAGAGGAGAAGATCTTTTTATGCATTTCCCACTGGGTCCAACGTTAAACAAGTTTTGCTACTAGTGGCCATGTCGGAAGACGGATCAGCACCAAAGTAACAAGCTTGGTCAAAATCTCACAAGTTTCATTTATGCAATGTTTAAATTGAATCCATTCAATGGTTTTCCATGATATTTTTGCATGCATTTCCCCTTAGGGTCCAATTCACTGCTGGCAGCCATGCTGGATGATGGATCAGCACTGAAGTAACAACACTTGGTCAGCTTCTCATAAGCAAAGTTTGGATAAAATCTATTAAGCAGTTCTCTAGAAGATCTTTTGTTAAATTAAGTTCACAGCTAGTGACACTTGGTCAGCACCTGACAGACATCATTCATGTCATGTTTGATTTAAATCCATTCAGCAGTTCTCTAGAAGATCTTTCTGTGCATTTCCTATAGGGTCCAATGCTGTCGGTCATGTAAGATGACAGATTGGCACCTAAGTAATAACACTTGGTCAGCACCTCATAAACATCAGCCATGCCAAGTTTGGTTCAAATCCATTTAGTGGTTCTAAAGTAGAAGTTCTTTGTACGCATTTTCCCATAGAGTCCAATGTTAAAATTAAGATCCCCGCTGGTGGCCATGTTGGATGATGGATCAGCACCAAAGTAACAACACTTAGTCAGCACCTCATAAGCATCATTCATGCCAAGTTTGGTTCAAATCCATTCAGTGGTTCTCAAGAAGAAGTTCTTTGTATGAATTTTCCTATTAGGTCAAATGGTAAACTAAGTTCCCCGCTGGCGGCCATCTTGGAAGCAGTCGGAAAACTTGAACGTGTTCAATAAAATATAGTCCTTAACATGCTGAACATTTTTGCAATTTAAACTTGACCTCTATCTCAAAGCATTTTTGAAATATAGGACAAAAAGTAAAAAATCACGAAAAATTTGACCAATAAAGGGCCACAACTCATTTAAAGGTACTTGGATTTTCTTCAAAATATCCATGTGGGTAGATCTTAACATGCTGAACATTTTTGCAATTTAAACTTAACCTATATCTGTTATAGTTTTTTTTAATAAAAAATAAAAAACATTAAAATTTTGTAAATTTTACGGAAAAAGGGCAATAACTCTTAGACGGGTCATCAGATTTTCTTCAAAATTTCAGCATGGGTAGATCTTCTCATGCTGATCATTTTTACTCTGTCAGATTTTTTATATCTGTAACCGTTTTTGAGTTATTTGCCAAAAACTGTAATTTACCCCTGTTCTATTTTTAGTAATGGCAGCCATGTTGTTTGACCTAAGACATACAAAATAACAAATTTGAAACTAGATACCCTAGTAATGATTCACTTAAAGTTTGGTTCAATTTGACCCAGTGGTTTCAGAGGAGAAGATTTTTTTAAAGTGAGCTAACAACGGACGGACGACGGACGCCAAGTGATGGCAATAGCTCACCCTGGCATAGCCAGGTGAACTCAAAATATGTAATGTTTCAAAATTGATGAATTTTCAACATTTTGAATTA
>MJUU01066565.1:41084-60154 GCA_002080025.1 Modiolus philippinarum | reverse complement strand
TTTTTGTCGGCCATTTTGAAAATGGGGGTCAACAAACAATTTTCAACACCGGTTTTGAAGTCGCAACATCAATATCTATTTGGAAACCAAATTTCATTGAAATCGGACAATGTTGAATTTTCCCGCCTTTTTTGGCGGTCATTTTGAAAATGGCGTTCAAGGAACAATTTTCAATATCAGTTTTGAAGTTGCCACAGCATGACAAGCATTTCATCAATTTACACTTAACCTTCAACTTCTATAGTTTTGGAAATAAAAGATGAAAAATAAGAAAATTTTTAAAATTCGGTGAAAAAAGGGCAATAACTCCTACAAGGGTTTATGGATTTTCTTCAAAATGTCAGGGTGGGTAGATCTTGATATGCTGAACATTTTTGCAATTTACACTTGACCTCTATCTGTTACTTTTTTTGAAAGAAAAAATAAAAAATGCAAAAATTTTGAAAATTTAACGGAAAAAGGGCTATAACTCCGAAATGAAATTTTTCAGATTTTTTTTCAAAATTGCACATTGTATAGATTTAATCATACTGATCATTTTTATCCCATGTCAGATTTTTGATATCTGTAACGGTTTTCGAGTTATTAGCCAAAAACTGCAATTTACCCCTATGTTCTATTTCTAGCAATGGTGGCCATGTTGTTCGACAGAGGGACAAACTGAACATTAGTTTGAGAAGACATACCCTGATGATGATTCAGGCCAAGTTTGGTTACATTTGGCCCAGTGGTTTCAGAGGAGAAGATTTTTGAAATTGTTGACAGACAGACAGACGGACGACGGACGCATAGTGATGGCAAAAGCTCACATGGCCTTTTAGGCCAGGTGAGCTAAAAATGGGGGAACAAAACGTAATTTTGAAAGATGGGTCAAGGAGTGCTCGCCGCTAAACTTCCGGATAGCTCAAGGAGCCTAGTCTGCTGGTAAAACACTGCATATTTTGTTTAAGTAGAAATTTTTCCCGTGTACATTTATATATCATGTTATTTGTTCATACATTTCAAATCCAAGCAAACGTCTATGGACATTAAACGCCTTTTGCTTGGGTGTATATAGACCTATACGACAATAACAAAATATAATTCAATGATAATAATGTCTTATCAATGTGAAGTTCGAAAATTTTAACCTTTGAATAAGTGCCCTTGAAAGAGATAACAACTTTTACAAATTTCAATATCCTTTATCCATCGGACATAATTTATAGCACGTCAATATACACTTTGAAGTGTCAGTCTTTCTCAGTCGACAGAAATGTGATTAAAATAGTGTATAACTAAAATAATCGTATACAAAAGAACACTTCACAAAAGTGGTAAGTTGGTTCCTAAATACATTATACTGACAAATAATACTTCAACTCGTTCATTATTTAATTTTGACATTTTTAATTTTTTATTTGCACTATAAGTCAATTTAAGTCTAGAAAATTCAAATAGATGTTCCCTTTTTTTTGTTGCGAGATTATTTTTTGATGATCATCTGCATAGGAGCTGTCATGTAGTTTGTTCACTATCAGAAAATACTATTTATCATCGGAAGTATCTTATTCCATCGATTCCAATTAATTATTGCAACACCAAAATTAATTTACCCGGTATTTCATGTGAACAGAAACAACAAAATGACATAATGAACATGAAAATTCTCATTTATTAACTTTTTAGCTCACCTGACCCAGAGGGTCAGTGTTGAGCTGTTGCTATCACTTGGCGTCCGTCGTCCATCCGTCCGTTTTTCGCATTTCCATCTTCTCCCCTGAAACCACTGAAGCATATTGAACCAAGCTGTACAAGAAGGGTGTATTGAAGATCCTCTACAAAGATTTCTCTTTTTGTTCAGATCCCACAAAAACATGGCCGCCAGCATGGAATTTAGGTTAAACATTGGACCCTATTGGGATAATAACATTTTCATCTTCTCTTCTGAAACCACTGAAGCAAATTCAAACAAACTTTCCAGGAACGATGGATTGGAAGGTCCTTTACGAAGATTGCTCATTTCGTATGGATCCTACAAAAATTATGGCCGCAAGCGCGGAATTTAAGTTAAACATTGGCCCTATAGCAAAAATAACATTTTAATCTTTTCCTCTGAAACCACTGAAGCAAATTCAACCAATCTTTACAGGAATGGTGGATAGGCGATCCTCTACGAAGATTGCTCTTTTTGTTCATATCCTTCAAAAACATGACCGCCAGCATGGAATTTAGGTTAAACATTGGACCCTATAGGAAAAATCACATTCTCATCTTTTCTTCTGAAACCATTGAACCAAATTCAAACAAACTTTCCAAGAAAGATGGATGGGAAAGTCCTTTACGAAGATTGCTCATTTCGTTTGGATCCGACAAAAAACATGACCGTAAGCGCGGAATTTAAGTTAATTTTGAACCTATGGGAAAAATAACATTTTTACTTTCTCCCCTGAAACCATTGAACAAATTCAAGCAAACTTTACATAAATGATGGATGGAAGGTCCTTTAAGAAGATTACTCATTTCATCATGATCTGATAAAAAACATGGCCTTCAGCGCTGAACTCAGTTTAAACATCGGACCCTATAGAAAAATACATATTTACATCTTCTCCTCTGAAACCACAGAAGCAAATTCAATCAAACTTTACAGGAATGATGTATGGAAGGTCCTTTACAAAGTTTGTTCATTTTGTTCAAATTCTACAAAAAAACGGTTTTCGAGTTATTAGCCAAAAACTGCAATTTACCCCTATGTTCTATTTCTAGCAATGGTGGCCATGTTGTTCGACAGAGGGACAAACTGAACATTAGTTTGAGAAGACATACCCTGATGATGATTCAGGCCAAGTTTGGTTACATTTGGCCCAGTGGTTTCAGAGGAGAAGATTTTTGAAATTGTTGACAGACAGACAGACNGCTTGTCCTTGTCTTCTTATAATATTTTAGTTTCTTGATATTTGGGTTATTGAATGTGGTTTGTTTCCATTGATTTATTCACTTTTTTACCTTTTTGGGGCCATTTAGGGCTTGCTATATGATGTGAGGTTCCTCACTGTGTTGAAGACCGTACGTTGACCCCTAGATGCTTTGATTTTTGTCGTTTTAACCTGGATATGGGATGTTGTCTCCTTGACATTTACCCCATTTCCTTTCTTATTCAAATTCACAGAAATGATGTATCGAAGGTTCTTCACAAAGAAAGCTCATTTTGTTCCGATTCGACAAAAAACATGGCCGCCAGCACATACAGTTGGGTGCAGACATAACCTTTCGTCCAAGTTAACTTAATATTGTTTCTAAGGGAACTTGAAGTTAACTTAGAGCAGTCATAAAACAAATTCTAGAAATGGTCATAAATAATGACTGTTCTAAGTTAACTTAGAGCAGTTTTAAAAGCGGTCATAATTGGTTCTACGTGGAACTGTTCTAAAAGCTGTCATAGTTCTAAAAGTGGTCATAAAAATGGTCATAGTTCTAAGTTAACTTAGAACAGTTCTAAGAGTGGTCATATACTAGAGCAGTTCTAAAAGTGGTCATTATAATGTGCGTTACAATAGTACTCTATGGGTCATGATAACGGGGCTATCTTTGTGACGATCGGAATGGATTATTCCATATTGAATACACAAATTTTCCTTTTCCTGATGTGATAGCCCGGGTATCATAGGAAGTTTTATTAATGGAGGTATCGAGAAAACAGACATTGTCCCTTTTTTCGTTTGTTTTCTTGGAGCGGGGTGCAAGTATGTGTCTGTTAATATTTTTTTGGGCATTTTCAGCTTGGAGTTAATGTTTTTGGTAAAATAAATCAATGGTTAACCGTTTTTTGTTTTCTTTACTTTGTGTTAACTGTTAAAGGGAAATAAAAAGCACAGTTTTCTCTTAATCATAAAAATGTGCTACTTTTTTGTAGATTGTTACCGCAAAATTCGAAACACTAGCGCGTTTCTTTAAACGGCCAAAACAAACATTGTGCACGAAACAGGTATTATCTTTCAATCATACGCACGTCAGTCATATGCAACATAACCGTTCTAAACAAATCGATTAAACAGGGCGTGATATCTGTACGCCAATTAAATACCAACATTTCATATTTTAGAAATCGGGTATTGTCAGTAAGGAAAAAATGCTTGCCATATTTGTAAGAACTTTTATAAGGTTATATATTCAAGATGAAAAACAACAATAAAAGCGTTGTTTTTACCATGACTTTGTCTCATGTGCATTTACTCAATATAATTTCCTTCATCACCGATAAGCATTTCGTATTTTTTTTCAAAATCAAAATGGCTTTCATTTATAAATTCACATAAAGATTTTAAGAATTTCATATTTACTATTCTAATACGATCATTCGGATTATTTTAGACAGTAAATACATTCCGTTTATTGTTTCAAAAGAAAACATATCCGTCCTACTCGATTCACACAACCCATAGAACATTTAGAAATTAGTAAATATTATATATTTCAGAAATGAGATGTTTTTCTCGCGCCGAAACATGACAAAAATAACAAAAGAAAAGGATTATAATTGTGTTAGTTTTTGGAAAGCATACGTTCTTCGATTCAATGTAAAAACACCTAACAATTCTGTTTAATTTATTTCCAAGTGTCCACGTAAACCTAAATACATGCAACACATTGACGAAGGTTCCGAAGATAATTCTTTAATCGGCTGATATAATTCAAACGGCGATTTTTGTTTTGTTTTTGTTTTGTTTTTGTTTTTTGTTTTTTGTTTTTGTTTTTGTTTTTTTTTTGCTTTTTTTGTTTTGTTATATTAGTGCATCTCAGATGAGAAAAAAAACTTTTACGAGCTGGTCAGATTTCCGAATGTCATTTTCAAAGATTAAAAAATGACCGGTGAATGTATACAAACACTTCTCTCTCAATTAATTTATATTTTTTGATAGATTCTCTCACTAACTTTTTATCCGCTAACCCCATATCATCTGCTTTGGTTTTTATAAATGCAATATTATAATCATATTTTCCCCTATTTCTCTTTGTTCTTTCTCTTAACTTGATTGCTACCTCAATGTACAATGTATTATTTATTATTTTGTATCTTTGTATTCTGCATACCATTGTATTTACAGCGGTGCACCAGAATAAAAAAGCATATATATATACGTAAATAAATACAAATTAAGAAGATAACCCAATTTTCTGACATAATAGTTTCCAGGTCCCGGGATTCAGGTTCGAGTAAAAAAATAATATGATAACGCCTTATATGCAGGTGGTTTTGAAGTTTACTTGTAGTGCAAACATTTGGAGTTTTACAAAAAAAAACCCACAAAAACAAAAACCAAACAAAATAAAAACTAAACAAATAAAAAAAGGGGAAAAAATTAAAAACACAACAAAACAGAACAAAACCTTACGACATACACTATGGATCATAACAACAGACACAGAAAAATACAGAAAATTATCCGGACAAAATGCCTGTTTCTGTTGATTCCTTCAAAAACATCTTTTTTGGCATGTACTTCACATATCACATTGTATATACGTGAAAATCTTAAAAGTTTACCACTCGGAAGAAATATATCCATGTTAAAAATCCATTATTTCTATATATGTATTATAATCTTCACTATTTTTACTATCCATATGTAAATCTCCTCTTTTCACTTTGAAATAGAAAAATGTAATTATTCCTTATTTCAAAATTCGTGTTATAATCTACGCACGGCATTTAAAAAGTACAAACTCGACATAATTCGGTGTACTCGATATGAATATTATTCACGTTGTCTTCAGATATTTAATATTAAATGTGATTTGACCTGATGTGTATTATAATTTATGATTGCGCAATATTTATGTAATGTTTATCTGTTTTTGTTTGATAACTTGCTTGTATTTTAATGTATCTGTATAAACCTCTTGTTACAGTGTAGACTGTCAGAGTTTAATAAAATCTTCATTCTTAAAAATGAAAAAGTTATCACGGGTACAATTACAAACAGAAGTAATAAAAAAAATAAAGGTACGATTTTTGTTTAATTCAGTTTTATGATTGATTCTTATTGTATCAGTAATTTGGCACATTGGCGGATCCAGAGGAGGTTCCAAAAGTTTTTACAGTTTTATATCTATTACTTACTATTTTTTTTTTCTATATGCCGCATAATATTCAAAACATTTAAATTCTTGTTTAAAACAGAATGTATCAATATTGACATAATAATATAAAATGTGATCGTAAATAAACAAAAAAAAGTTAAACAAAACAAAAAACAAAACAAAAACAAAACAAAAACAAAANACCATGGCCGCGAGCAAATAACTTAGGTTTAACATTGGACTCTATGGGAACACTCATATTTTCATCTTCTTCTCTGAAACCACAGAAGCAACTTGAATCAAAACTCTAGTACAAATTATATACATGTCTGCAACGTGCAAAGGGTGATCGTATTGCCGTTCTTCCTCTGCAAGAATAAATGCCCGGGGTGCATGAATTTGAATGAATATATCTACACAGCACTCGGGTGATGTATACAAACTTCCATGTTTATGTGACAGTGGTTTAATGTGATAAATTTTCTTTCAAGTATTATTATTCTTGACATTTAATTTTCTTGTATTTTTATTTCAATTTCTTTTTATCTTGACTCGAGGACTTAAACCTAAAACACTTAATGCTAAGCTGTTAATTGATTTCTTTCATAATTTCTTTGTCTGTTCTTTTCTCTGAATGATCCGATATATTAATTGTTAATTCTCACATGTTTTAGCCGGTCTTATTGTGTAATATTATGTCATTCAATTATTTTGTTAAAATGTTTTCGGACAGTTGGATTCCAAAATGATATATTCTAAAAGAAACATTAATTTACGGAAAGCCGTATTTCCATATTTTATTGTTATTTATACGGAATTTTCCATATGTGTTGTTAATTTATTATTGTTGGATATTTCCTCATTATAATTTGGAACTTTATTCCGTGTTTTATTCATTTCAAAAGTGAGCTAGTTTCCCTAAACTGCATTTATAACAGACCGGTACAAACCACTGTTATATTTATATGCAGTGTAAAAGGTTTGTCACGGTATACCGCTATCAAAAGCTTGAAAAAGGGGTATAATCAGAATTGATTGTGTAAAGTGGCTCTCAGTGCGGTATGAGCGGGAAGTAGGATTGCCTTTTTAGGCAAACGGAAAACGGGATCGTGACAAAAAAAAGTAAACGGGAAGATGGGAAAATATATAGGACGTGACGCTGGAATCGCTGAAAATTTAGCCCATGAAAAGGGGAAATACGGCCTCTTTAATAGTCTTCATAAAATATTTTTCCACCCTTGAAACTAGAAAGTGGTGAATAATTGTCAGGATTTTGGGACAGGATTTCAAATTAAATAGTTCTGAAATCTTAATAAAAACTGTTTCAAGAATTTCAAAATTTCCAAATCAATATTTTCAGACTTTTGATAACGGCTTTCCGACAAATTAGCTTCTGATCATCGTACAAATAATGTTTTTATTTTTTAAGCATTATACAAAAGAAATCTAAATAACTCAACAAAGAAATAAACATATTTGAAGATCAATGATTGATTGACGTACAGAACGCCCTCTTTATTCGATAGGTGCATATCAATTGAATTGCATATGATTGACGTACGATTGATTGACATATAACACCAATATCGTGCACATTGTTTGTTTGGGCTGTTTTATGAAACGCGCTGTGTTTCGAATTTTGCTGTATCACAGATTTTAAAAAAAAACAAAAAAAAGTTGCTGTAATTTGACTTAAACATATGGCAAAAGGGACATTTTCTGCAATCGATAAAATATCGATGCCTGCAATTATGAAAAGCAATGTACTAGTAATTTGAATAAAATCATATGTCAAAATGACATTTTCGCAATCGACATAAAATCAATGCCTGCAACCAATAGCTTAATGTAATTTGACTAAGAACTGATGGCGAAAGGGACATTTTCTGCAATCAATATTATAAAATTCCCTTCATTATGAAACTTCCCTTAATTTGACTAAAAACAAATAGCAAATAACTAAATACCGAAGTTACACGAGTGTTTCCCGCCCTCCATGCAGGTCGGACGCTTTGTTTCGGCTCTCCAAATTCTGAGTGTTAAAATTTGGATGTCAAAGGAGTAGGGGCGATAAGGGCCTTATATGGCCTGAAAAAAAAAAATTGTTAATATGAAAAAGAAAGGAAATGGGGTAAATGTCAAGGAGACAACATCCCATATCCAGGTTAAAACGACCAAAAACAAAACATCTAGGGTCACCATATGGTCTTCAACACAGTGTGGAACCTCACACCAAGTAGTAAGCCCTAAATGGTCCCGAAAAGGTAAAAAAGTGAATAAATCAATGGATTTACCACATCCAATAACCCAAATATCAAGAAGCTAAAATTTTATAAGAAGACAAGGAGAAGCCAATGACCAACATATTCCTGACTTGGGACAGGCGCAAAATTGCGGTGGGGTTAAACTCGTTTTCTTGGATCCAAACCCTCCCCTATGTGTGGTGAATGACTAAAAATAAATACACAAAAAGACTCACAGTAAAAATCAAACTAGAAAAAAGTCCAACTTATCAAGGCGAGTACCCTTACAATGAAGTACATAAAACATGAAGACAATACACACAGGTACTGTCCGGACAAATGCTCGCAGTTACTGACAGATAGGTAAGGACATAATTTCCGTTGACTATGATATCAAGCCTTCTTACATATGAAATTTCAATTGAAATACTTCTAAATAGATTTTGTATAACAACATCATCAAGTATGAAAGAAGAACATGATATTGTGCAATGCCAAATACTGCCAATATGAAAATTGTTTAAACTTAGTTATGGTGTAAAGCATTTAGGAGATGATCAATATTTTTGCCAACAAAAACCAGAAGTAAAGATTTAACAACAATGCTGTATTTATATCCTTTATGAATAAGTTTGTTCAACGGATTAATAAGTTTGGAAGGACAATTTTTGAATTTATGCGCTTTGTAAATGATATTACCATAGAAGTTTGGATGTGAAATGCCCTGATGTATAAGAGCCCTGCATGTAGAACCAAATTTTCTTAATAAGTCAATGTATCTATTATAAAATTGAGAGAATGTTTTTATCAATTTATGATATCTAAACCCTTGATTCAGAAGTTTTACAGAATGACAAACATTTGAGTCGTTGAAGTCAGAAACATTACTACATACTCGTGCATATCGAACAAGTTGTAAAATATAGACCCCGTAAGAAGGGGCTTACGGAACATCGCCGTCGAGATTGGGGAAATTGACTATAGGGAATGAGAAATCATCCCTTTTATCATAAACCTTAGTGTTTAACTTTCCATGATTTATTGATATATATAAAGATCAAGAAAAGGAGTATAATCACTGCTGCTATTGGATTTATTTAAAGTAAGTTCTGCATGATAAATTTCATCTGTAAATTTTGAAAATTCAGGATTATTTAAAGCCAAAATATCGTCCAAATATCTATATGTATTGTTAAATTTATCCACTAAATGCTGTTTACAAGGGTCTTTTTGAATTTTTGCCATGAATTGTGACTCGTAGCAATAAAGAAATAAATCTGCTATGAGAGGTGAACATTTGGTACCCATGGGAATACCTATTTTTTGCTGATATTCTGTATCACCGAAACGAACAAAAATATTATCAAGAAGAAAATTTAATGCTTTTATCATATCCTGACATGTCAAGTTGGTATATTTGTCATGTTTGTCGTCACTGAAAAACGATTTAAATGTATTGCAACTAATGTACGTACATCCTGATTTTTTTGAAGGACCATTTGATCAAATACGAAAATTTCTCTTTGATGAGTGTATGCGGTAATGTAGTATAGAGGTTAGAAAAATCAAAGCTATCGACGGAGGTGTATGCTTCATTAACAGATCGAAGTCTTTCCAAAACTTCTACCGAATTTTTAACACTCCAAAAGTAGTTAATTCCACTGTATTCATAGCATTTGTTGCTAAAGTTGATGACGAGATTTTTTATGGTAGTAAGTGCACTGGTCAATAACACAGAAATATGTGTAGTTGAACATTTACTAGATGTCGAAATAAATCGAAATTTGAAAGGATTTTTGTGTAGTTTAGGAAGCCAATACATAGTGGAATGCTTTTATAATTAGTTGCTTTAAGTTCAGCTGTAGCTATCATGTGATCATCAATTATTTGTGTTTCTGTTGACGTGGTAGCTTGAAATGTACAAGAATTGGTAATTTCATTCCGAAGCACCTCGAATACTTACGTCAAACAACGACCACATTATTGGCTGCTTTATCTGCCGGAACAAATATATACTCTTTTTCCAATTCTTTTAACTTCTGTTTGATTTTTGAAATAGCAGGAATGGTATTCTGCTGCTTATAATCAAATTTTCTCATTGATATGTTCTATGGGTTTGGCTTTCCATTAAACAGTAACACTTCTCAAATATTGATGTATGATTTCTGAGTTTTTATGTGTAGAAGAAGGGACAAATTGAAGATTTTGTCGAAAAATGGCAAATTTGACCAATTTTGACTACTTTTTCTATGTAGGAAATATTGAGCACATGCAAGAACCACAAAAATATTTATATGAGAGGTTCAATTCACTTGTACCAATGTGTTGGTAAATTATCTAATTGGTTCTTGAATATGCTCGATATTTCCGGTTAGGAAAATTGTTCGAAAATCTGTCAAATTCGGCATATTTTTATGAAAATGCTCAAAAGTAGGCTTTTCATGACGCAGAATTGTACTGATTGTGACGTCATTGGTTCTAACTTTTGTATTTTTTCTGCTAATTTGATCTCAACTTTGAAACGAACATGAAAGAAAATCTTCAGG
Organism: Modiolus philippinarum; assembly: GCA_002080025.1. Taxonomy (NCBI): domain Eukaryota; kingdom Metazoa; phylum Mollusca; class Bivalvia; order Mytilida; family Modiolidae; genus Modiolus; species Modiolus philippinarum. The sequence continues at coordinate 49,302 of MJUU01066565.1, read as the reverse complement.
TGCAACTTTAAAATTCACTTGAATCTTGGGCCAAATCAACCCCTTATCGCACCTTTTGTTAAGTGTTTTTGTTAAATTCTTGGATTTTAACACTGGGTTATGCATCTCTTTGGATTTAATAATTGTTTTATGGACGTCTAACATCACAAAGATGGGAAACGTGGTACTGTCAGCCGTCCGCCCTTTTTGGTTTATGTTATGGCATGTTGAGCAGACTTCTTATTTACATGATGTTTGTGGGTTCTGGTTATTCCCGGGACAGTTCAGTGGTTTCTTTTTGGAGATCATTTTATTGATTTTCCACTTTCCTCCACCTTCAAAACAATTGAGCATTTAACGGCGCCGGTTTAAATTGTCCTGACCGGTTCCCATTCTGCCTTTTTATTGTGGGGGCTTCCGTGGAGAGTTCTTTGTATGTATTTGTGTGATTTTGTATATTTTATTTTCGCACCCGTAGATGGCAGTGATTGGTATGTATATAGGTCTTTAGTGCTCACATGTCCACGTGAACTCAAGGTAAGCCAACCTGCGTTAAGACTAAGGAACTGGGGAAGGTAATGCTCACATTAAAATGCAAGGTGCATATCTGTTAAATGTTCCTCTTCACGGTGTATATAACTTGTTTATATTTTGACGGTTCTCCTGGCAGAGGAGGAAATTACTTGAATAGAACAGAACTGCTACTATGAACTTTATTTCTGCATATGCACATTTCGACAACTTATGTCTCATCAGTGCAGATAAAATCGAATGGTTTGGAAGACCATAAACTAAAAGATGCTTAAAAACTGATAGAGAACAAATAACCAATGTGATCTAAATGTAAAGCCAAAATCATCTAAGGACAGAGCTTTGCACAGGGGAGACAACCCTTAGTTTTCAACAAAATTTACAAAAATAAGATATTGTAAGGTTCAAAATAAAATCGGCTTTCGGGTCAGCATCGAAGTACTGACTACTTGGCTAGCGTATACCCTCGGGGACTTACAGTCCACCAACAGTGACATCGACCCAGTGGTAACAAATAAGTAAATACCGAAGTTACTGTGAATTTTATTTCTGCATGCATTTCGACTACTTATGTTGTTTAAATAACACTAAGCAAGTAACAGAGGTGAAATTTATTTCAATGCAAATATGTTGCCGAATCTTCTGACATAGAAATTGTATATAAAAATATGAGGTACTCATTTTAGCCATTTTTCTGTAGGTGTCTCGTAAGCTAGATATTATAATTTGTAAATGTATATATTAATGCTTTTATAAATGAATATATGCAATGTAAATGTCTTATTTTATTGTGTTGAAGTGTTGTATTTTAATGTGACACTATAACACATCAAAGCTCCGATGGAGTTGAATCTCGAAGCCCTGAAATCTACACGTGGCAAAATTTCGTAGTCATCCAAAGAACTGCTGCATACGTCTGCATGTATTGAGTTATTCCGTAATACGTGAAAATAATCGGATTGTGTGATTTCGCATGTCGATTTCATTGCTATAAATATATGCAGTAAACAAATGTTGTTTTCATCTTTGACTAATTACTGCTTGACAGGTTCGTTGATCCGAGACGAAATATAAAACAAGAGGCTCTCAAGGGCCTGTATCGCTCACCTGGACCATGGCTGACATAGATAAAAGGAATTTTCTATAGGAAAAACGAAAAATAAAATTTAGCAGAATACTTTTTTTTCTAAAATTACAGTATTCTTGTTTGGATTCCATGGCAACTGAAAGATCCACCATCCATTACAACCCATAACAGAACACCATTCAAAAAAATTGGGCAGGGGTTCCCCTTATAATTAAAGCAATACATAGTGCTGAGATTAAAGCATGCAAACCACTTTTCAAATAAAAATTCAAAAAATTTGGCAGAGGTTCAACTTAAAATCAATAGGGCCAATGTGAAAACTATGTTCCCGATGGTGGCTCCTTCAAATCAATAGGGCCAATGTAAAAACTATGTTCCAGATGGTGGCTATCTTGGATGAGGTACGGACCTACCAGATACATTTTTTGGATGGGACCACCTAAGGACCATTGTGGCTCAGTTTGGTTCTAATTGGACTGGTAGTTTCTGAGAAGATCTTTGAATGTCTTTTCCATACGATCCAATGTTAAAACTATGTTCTCCGCTGGCGGCCATCTTGGATTAGGTAAGAACCTGCCGGATATCTTTTCTGGAAGTGAACATCTAAGGACCATTGTGACTAAGTTTGGTTATAATTGGACTGGTAGTTTCTGAGAAGTAGATCTTTGAATATGTTTACCCATAGGGTCCAATTTTAAAACTATGTTCCCTGCTGGCGGCCATCTTGAATGAGGTACGGACCTGCCGGATTCCCTTTTTAAAGGGGACCACCCAAGGACAATTATGACCAAATTTGGTTCCAATTGGCCCAGTGGTTTCAGAGGAGAAGATCTTTGAATGAAAAGTTTACGCCGGACGGACGGACGACGGACGCCAAGTGATGGCAAAAGCTCAACCTGGCATAGCCAGGTGAGCTAAAAAAACGAGGAATTTGATAAACATGCATATTGTGCTCAATTAATATAACAACACCGTATTCAACTCAAGAAAATGAAGAAATATAACTTAAATACAGTAGGGTGCAGACATAATCTCTCGTCCAAGTTAACTTTGAGAGCAGTCATGAGAACAGTCCTAAATTAACTTGAAGTTAACTAGGAGCAGTCATAGAATCCTGACTGCTCTGACCAGTCATAGAGCCCTGACTGCTCTGACCAGTCATAGAGCCCTGACCGCTCTAACCTGTCATAGAATCCTGACTGCTCTGATAAGTCGTATAGCTCTGAAACAATACAAGAACATTGAATACTCAAAATCTAATACAGCGATGGATACGTCCCATATTCCCTACCACGCGCACACGATTCACACAACGAACGCACACATTTTCCCACGTTTAGTCACGCGCCAATCTTCTTCAATTTTGCCGTCACATATCAGAACCCCGGGATCAGAACTATCAGAAAAAAGTCACTTTTATGTACTCGAAAATTGTAATACTGTAAATTCCCGTCATTTTGTAAAAGAAACAACTAGATAAATTTAACCTAAAATATATTAGAAAAAGCAAATTTGCTTCCTTCGATATTATATTGATGCCCGCAATACTTCAATTTGTTGCTTTTTAACCTGATATATATAACAAAAAGCAGATTTTCTTAATACGATATTATATCGGTGCCCGTAATACTTCAACTTGCTCTATTTTAACATGAAATGTATAAGAAAAGGCAGATTTTCTTCATTCCATATTATATTGATTGCCGCAATACTTCAACTTTCTGTAATTAACCTAAAATATATAAGAAAAAGCAGATTTTCTTCATTCGATATTATATCGATGCCCGCAATACTTCAACTTGCTGTAATTTAAGATGAAATATATAAGAAAAGGCAGATTTTCTTCATGAATAGTATAGCCCAAAACATGTGGTACTCTATATGTTCATATGTTATTATTATTTAAAGTTGTAAAGTTGCAGTTGAAAATATCTATTTTATCTTTCAAAAACAGAAGTAAGGGGACGACCAGTTGATTTTCAGGGATGGGAATTGGGCGATTTTATAAATAAATAATTTTATCTTGGTCCCAGCGCTGGAGGGGTATATTAGTCCCAGGTCCCAGAGAAAATAAATGAATATTTTTATCCTACTTGTCGTGGAAATAAATAATTTATTTGTTCGAAATTTTCATGAAAATAAATAATTTTTCTAGGCAGACAAAACGGGCAAATATATCTATAAAATGTGGTCTTTTGAATGAAAGTAGTAAATGCCCCGGGGTAAATGCACGTTACACGATACATGCAATGAATGCAGAACGTTACAAGATACACGCACATGCTTTACACGACGAGTGCACACGATAAGCGCTAATTTGGGAATGTTGAACGTTTCCATTGCTGTAACATTAAAGCAGTAAGGGCTTTATGACAGGTCAGAGCTGTCAGGATTCTATGACTGGTTAGAGCGGTCAGGGCTCTATGACCAGAACAGGTCAGAGCAGTCAGGGCTCTACGACCAGAACAGGTCAAAGCAGTCAGGATTCTATGACCAGAACAGGTCAGAGCAGTCAGGGCTCTAGAACAGCTCTAAAGTTAACTTAGAATAGCTTTCATGACTGCTCTATGACTTGTCTAAGTTAACTTGAAAACGGTCCTAAGTTAACTTAGAAGAGCTTTTATGACTGGTTCAAGTTAACTTGGCGAGAGGTTATGTCTGCACCCTACTGTACACAATGTATACGATTTTGAAAGAAACTTGCGCACTATATGGTATCGGAAGCGCGAAGATCATCCTTTAGAGCTGTAAATAGGCTTGAAGCCTCACGTGATTTTTTCTTGTCATTTTAACATCTCTCCAGCCATTTCATGGCTTCGAAATAATTTAAATGTATTCTGATTTTCTTTATATTTTTTTCATTGCAGATTTATGGGATCAAAGACTTTTGAACTGCTAGTAATACTAAATGTTTTTTTATTAGTTTGTATTGTTATTATCAATTTTAACATGAACACAGAAACGTTCCTAAAGATTACCAATCAAAACTATGTATCCAATGAGAAGACACATTTTAATAGTACAAATAAAGTCATACAAATCACGTGGTTTAAGAGACCAAAATGGTTACCATCCTCATTTAATTTTTCTCAGTGCCAGTTTAAGAACTGCGCTCTGTCGGACAGAAGAAATCCTCATACTGAGTACAAAGCAGTGATATTCCATTACCGGTTTCTAAGCAAGACAGTGCCAAAGAAACCAAAAGGACAAATCTGGATAATTTGGATTGCAGAAAGTCCTGCAAATGATAGGCCTTTACAAGGAAAATGGAAAAACGTTTTTGAATGGAGTGCAACATACCGAACAGAAAGTGAAATTCATCTTCGACGGATTATAACGTCGCGAGATAAGCCATTGTCTAAGAACTACTCTGAAATATTCCGAAAGAAAACAAAATTAGTGGCATGGGTTGTAAGCAACTGCAGAACACCGTCTAAACGACATTTGTATGTAAAAGAAATGAAAAAATATCTACATATTGATGTATTTGGTAAATGTGGAAAACACAAACTTTTATGCAAGAACAAAACAATTCCATCATGCCTTTCAATGATATCAAAACATTACAAATTTTACCTCGGATTTGAAAACAGTATCTGTACAGATTACGTAACTGAGAAGATTACTTACAACTTTCTAGATAACAATGATATGATATATGTTGTACGAGGGGCCCCGAATGTTAATCAGCATGTTCCTAAAAATACAATTATCAACACTGTGGACTTTAGAAGCCCAAAAGAGCTTTCTAGTTTTCTTCTTAATATGGGATCTAATGAATCAGCATACATATCATATCTCAGAGAGAAAGCAAAGTTCCAAGTGTTGACTGATAAAAACGAAAGAGCACTTTGCAAAATATGCGAACTTTTGAACACTTACGAAAACATAAATATCCCCAGGACTGGGCAAAATTTCAGTCATTGGTATAGATATGGTGCATGCAAAACACCAACAGATGTATAATTTTAAGACTAATTGCAAGCTGATAAAATATGGGTTAATGGAATGCACCTTTCATATTTTGTCCCGTCTGGTGTCACCACTGTACTATCAGGTTTTGTTCTGTGACGTCGTGATACCGGGAAAATTCACGCACAAGGAACAATTTTTGAACATGCGTGAAATACCACTTTTCCCGCGAACTACCTGATAGTGCAGCAGCGACACCCATCGGGAAAAGCGGGAAGGTGGATTCCATTGTTTTGGTGAAATAGCTCATAAATATCGTTCAACTGTTGTAAAAATCAACTTCAAAGCTGTAGAAAAGATAAAACGTAAAAGGATGATCTTTATGTTCAGTTTTTATATTCATGCGTTAACATACAATAAACAAATATAATGAAAGCTCTGATGGAGCTGATACGCCAAAGCCCTGAAAATCTACACCGGCAAAACTTCGAAATCATCAATAGATCTGTTGAATAGAAAATAACGAATTTATATGTTTTATTGGCCTTAGAGAACTGATTTAATCAACGGGTACAGAAATGGTGAATAAAAGGATATAGAGTAAGTGCACATGAGACAAAGTCTCTACAAATACATGGTAAAAAACAAGCAAAGGAACAACGCTTTTATTGTTGTTCTTCATCTTGAAAGTATGATTTATCATTGGGTGAATAAGAAAAATCACATGAAAATTATCGGAAGGGGTGATTTCTGTATGAACAGAAAGTACAATTTATTCCGCAATACGTGAAAATAATCGTAAGGTGTAATTTCGTATGTATATCGAATACATTACTATTAATAGGAAAAACACATGACACTGATAACAAATGTTATTTTCTCGTTTGAAAAATAACTACACGACAGGAGCATTTAACTATTTTTTGATAGAGACAGGGACGTAAATACTGTGAATATTTATAGTGTATGTGTATATTTTTGTCGATTTTATACAGCAACACTGTTACTATTTGACATACAAAAGCGGATTATGAAAGAAATTTAAGAACTATGTTTGATCGGAAACATGCAGCTCTTTAGATACGTTAATAACCCTGACGCTCACGTGACATCTCTCGGATGATTTTAAGAGCTCTCCGCCTGTGGCTTACTAGTTAAAAAGAAAAAGAATGGTCGTTATGTTCAAAATTCTATATCTAAAGACACCGGTCAGTGATATACGTAGACAAATGGTCGACTTGTTCGCTGGTTATTGTGTTGCTATGTATTGTTCGTTATATTGCATATAACTGTGAGTTGGATTAAAACAATGGCAGTAAATTACCGAATGAACAAAGGAGTGATTATTTACAAAAATTGAAGTCCAGAGATATCGCTAAAACGAGAACACAGAAAACAATGACGTTAAAGAGCTACTAAGCACAGAAAGAAAACAAACATAATATTCAAAACAAGGCACTCGCAGGGTGAACTCCCATGAAACTGAGAGTGACATAAGGTGGAAGTAATTAAGAAATAATTCAAGGGCGCCGCTGGTTTGTTGGAGATTTACAAATGGGTGGACATTATTTTTTGTTTATATTTTACCCAGGGCTTAGCGAGCGGTAAAATAGTTATAGTATAACTAATTGCCGTCGTGAATATCAATAAAAATGTCACGAGTGCTGAACAACCCAGAAGTATTAAACGAGTTGCAGAACTTTGTTCCGCGGCGAGTTTAATCCACTGCGTTGATCGACCCGAATGACATTTTTATTGATATTCATGACGGTCGATTAGTTATGCTTTTTATTTTATAGATTTTCTACTCATAAACCGAGATTTAAGGTAGTAGAACTAGCGTAGGGGGAGGTAACTTCTTTTTCTGCACAAATTACTAATTTTGATTGGTATGAATAAAACAAAATATTTAGAATATTTATCACAAATAGTATTTAAATATTTATGTTATCATAAAATTGAACTCATCTTGTACATTACTTCAAATGCCTATATTTAAAATAACTAGGTTTTGAAAGGCGTCTTAAAGATATTAAAATAAATGAAAGTCAGATTTCGGAAAGGGAGGTAATTCTTTCTGTTTGACGTTCAGAATTAAGGAATATTAAGATTAAACGGGACCAATTCACTCACAAACAAATAAAAGTCCGAAGGACTTTTATGATATGTATGTGAGGGACCAACGGGACCAATTCACTCACAAACAAATTTGGACTTTTATGATATGTTTGTGAGTGACTTGGTCCCGTTTATACTCCTATAAATTTCTTTCAAACGGTGTTTAATCCTGATAATTTTTAAATTTGATGATAAGTAATTAAATTCTTACTTTTATAATGCCAATCACACGTTTTTGTTCTATTTGATTCACTCGGCGTATGAATTAATAAGGTGAACTTAAATGTCGTTCGGTCAACGTCGTCTATCGAAAAATAAACGACTTCAGAAATTGATACCGGAAGTAAATTCAACCAATCATATCAGCGTATTTCCTATTATGCAAATCATAAAAGAATTATGCAGTTTGTGAAAAAAAGGTACGGTGAATTTTTATAAAATTTTGATATAAGTCATATGTGTGGAGGACCTTTAATTTCTGTTTTTTTTTTGTTTTTTTTTGTTTTTTTTTTTTTTTGGTGAAAATAGACTGTAGGATTTTTATCTAGAAGAAATTGAATGAAGTTTCGTTTTCAGCAATATTTTGAAGAC
>MJUU01066565.1:6790-40835 GCA_002080025.1 Modiolus philippinarum | reverse complement strand
ATTTTTATAAAATTTTGATATAAGTCATATGTGTTGATGACCTTTAATTTCTGGTTTTGTTTTTTTTTTTGGGGGGGGGGGGGGGGAAAANGGTGAAAATAGACTGTAGGATTTTTATCTAGAAGAAATTGAATGAAGTTTCGTTTTCAGCAATATTTTGAAGACATGGTTTCTTTTTTAGTGCAAATCAACAGTTAATGCATGCTTATGATCATCATTCTCTAATATTCAGGTCTACAGGTTTCTATGATGAAGTTTGGCAATTTATAGTTTTTTTATGCCAATTCTTGTAAATCTACAGTACAGTAGTATACACTACATGGTGATTTCTGAATAGAATTTAAGACTCCTAAGACAGGGGTGTTTCTGTGAACTATAAATCAAAAATCTTACGGTGAAAGTTTTCAAAACTTTTTCTAGAAATATATTTATACCTAATTGTTTCATACTTCAAATTTAAAGAAAACTGACTGTGTGGAACATTTTTTTGGTTGCCCTGGGTCTACTACCTTAAGATACAGATTTTTTTTTCATTTCAATGCGCCATATGCTTACTTAGAAACGACATTGTCGATATATTGTGACATCATTTCCTCCGGTGACTAGAAATCATTTATTTTCACCGATGACAATATGAGATTTATTTAGCTGAGAAAACTCGATCATTCACCACCATCTATATAATAAGCGAAAATGTAAATCGACCACAAACCATCGGCGAACATGAATTATTTCGATTCTAATATAAAATGTAATGATCGAGGCGGACCTATAGTGTACAAGGTAATGACAGCCATAAAGTACAATTTACTGACGTTTTTGTGTACAAAACATATTATGACGTCGTCTATTTCAGCATGAAGACTATTGCGACGTCGCTCATGATATTATTTGATATTGTGATATGTCTAGTCGTCATGGTTCCTCATATAAATCTATGTCCAAAATCTTTTTTGTATTTTGAGGTTTTAAAGGTTATCCTGATACTCATAAGATCCGCAAATAGTTGTTTTTTGTTTTTTTTTTCTTTTATTTGATTTCATCTGCACTGAAGATGCACAAATTATCCAAATGGACATTAATAGAACAAATATAAACTGCAAATCCGGTATTAAGAAGATCGATGTCTGAACTGTTGAATTGTAACTTTTGGGTCTTTTTGTTATTTGTTCTATATCAGCTTTTTAATATGAAAGGAATCATTTACAATGGCTAACAATTACAATCACATGTTATAAGCTATCAGGGTACTGTACAAGAAAAACACAAAGTAAAAAAGTATTCTAATGCAACATTTATACAACGGAAATTTGATTGGTTAAATTGACCGTCAATTCCACCATGAACACACGCAGGACAAAGTAGGTTCCCTGTTTCGTCTGGTACCTAATATGGTTATAAATAAAGTCAAAATAAAACACAAAAGCAATTTATTGCATTAGAATCGCAATAGCAGTACAGTATTTGAATACCCGATTTGACAGTCAAAATATCCGTTTGCAGGCTCCGCGTTGCCTTCAAACTGCATTTTGACCGTCAAATCTACGATTGACGCCCTCGGGTATTCAAATAATGTACTGTTATTGCTTTAATATAGATGCAATTGCGTTCGCAAGCGAGACACAAAAGCCGTCCAAATTTCCCTTCAATCCGCATCCTGGCAATTTATAGTTCTTAAAATTGTTTTAATACTTTCTATAGAACTATTCTGTGAAATTGGTAGATGATTGATGTAATTTTTAAATCTTCCCTCCTTTTTCAGTTTCCATGGCAATGACCGCCATGTTGGATTTTTTCTAACCTTAAAATAAACTCTCTACATCATAAGAAATGTATCTATAAATTTTCATACACTTAAGAGCACTTTTAATTTTCCAGCCTTTTATTAGTTCGAAAGCCGATTCAATTTGGAACCTTGCAATTTCTAAATTTTGGTAAATTTCGTTGAAAACTAGGGAGAATCTGTCCTTAGCTGATTTTAGCTTCACATTTAGATCGTATTGGGTATTTGTTCTCTATCAGTTTTAAACATCTTTCAGTTTATGGTCTTCCAAACGATTAGATTTCATCTCCACTGAAGAGACAAAAGTTGTCGAAATGCGCATATGCAGATGATAAATTCACAGTAACCTCGGTAAGTTGCCGAAATGCGCATATACAGAAGTTAAATTCACAGTAACCTCTGTATTTATTTATTTGTCATGGCAACTGCGGCCATTTTGAAATTGCAAGACTTGATTCATATCTTGATATGGCGATCCATCTTACTGTAAAGTTTGACCTGTAAAGAAGAAAAAGAGGAAGAAACGGGACAAAAACAATAAGTCACCAAATTTCGTTTAGGCGACTGAAAAACAATAGGGACGCAGGACAGCGGGGCTTGGATTCCTTTTTTTGCTATTGAACTTTTAGTAGTCTATTTACAATTGGTTGAAGCAACTGCTGGTGTACTGTTCGTCTGTCAGTATCTTCATCGTAGTCAGTATTTCATTGCTTGCCATAAAACCAAAGCTAGAGATTTTAAATTAGCACCCCCTCATACACAGTAACGTTGGTTTCATTTGGATTATGATTATGTTACGTGTTTTCTTTCAGAAGAATATACATCCGTTGGTGGTATTTCAAATAAAAAAATGGTTTGATTTGCATTAGAATACATAAAACGTCGAAATGGACATCTACAAAAATTAAATTAACAGTAAGTCCCATAATCTGTTATTCTTTACTGCTTGTAGCGTCTCTTTTATACGCTTTTGATCATTTTTTCTCTAATTTCTAGCCGTGGAATTTCCCGCCAAATCTATTCGGAGCACAATCCTCGGTGTTTTAAAATATGTCATTAGAGAAAAAGTTTCTACAACTTAAACACGTTAATTATGAAATTTCTCACATCTTGTTAAATAAATTTTCAAATGTTTAAGAACTCGGCAAGCCTCGTTATCAAACATTTGCAAAATTTATTTAACTCGATGTGAGAAATTTCATAATCAACTTAGTTCTCGTTATAGAAACTATATATCTCTATCTCAATAAGCTCTTTCACGTGTTTAGATTTTTTGTCATAAAGATGTTTGACTTTTTTTATACAGTGAAAAAAAATAGATTGTCTAAATGTTCATCGTTAGAATCATTTTATATCATCCAAATTTCTTTCAAATTTCAGTGTAAAATATAAATACTGTCTTTTGCTTTATTTTCATTTTTATTTTTCAAAATATCTTCATAACAACAAGATTTAAACAGCTTGTGCAACAGGGTAATTCTCCTGTAAAATAAGTAAAGATTGACAAATAGAGTGATAATTAAACTTAAGTTCTTTGCAATTGACATGCGTTTGGAGATCCATCTGATATATTTTTTTTAATTTACAATTTACCTTTACTAGGCAGAAATAAACTACAGAACATTTCCTCTAACATTTCAAATCTACGTTCAATTACATGACAATTAAATTCATATCCTCGGGGTAACTTAAATGATATCATACATGTTTTCAACGATCCTGCTGTCAGTTTAGGCCTAGGACGTCATCTGTGTTCTAGCATTGTAACTTTTCCAATCCGGATCTTGATCTTCTTCACTGAATTGACATTCATTATTTGTCGAAATGGCCACTCACATGACCTAGGCGTTACTGCCTATAGTATAAATGTCACGAGTGTTGAACAACGCAGAAGCATTAAACGAGTTGCGGAACTTTGATGATGGTCGATTAGTTATGCTTTTTATTATATAGATTTTTTTTCTCAAAAACCGTGATTTTAGATACGGATTATTTTTTTCATGTCAATACGCCAGTTGTTTACTTGACGACAACATTGAAGAGATATTGTGACTTCGCTTCATTAAGACGTCATCCGGTGACTAGAAATCCTTTATTTTCACCGGTGACAATATGACATTTATTTAACTGAGAAAACTCGATAAATTACCGCTATCTATATAATAATTTACAGTATTGTGTTATCCTATTTTGTATACTAAACTTTAGAATTTACCCTTTCCTAGTTCTTGCTTCGGTATTTAATCCCTTTCCTCGTTCTTGTTTCGGTATTTGTTTGTTTGAAGCCGATGTGAAAGTATTTGTAGCATTTGACAAAATCTGGCCTTAGCCGCAGTGTTCTCCATAAAACCGAGTAATGACCAAATCGTCAGAAAAATGCGAAAAATTCAGGGACAACGGCAATATCGGAAACACCCAGAAACAGGGACATCACATGAGTTCGGTACAGAAAAGAAAAAACGAAGACACGGATGAACAACACGGACCTAATAAAACCATAAGTGAGATCAGGTGCACCGGCATTGTAAGCTTCTCCTGCTTCTTATACAACCCCGCCATGTTAAACATGCCAAACCAGTAGTAAAGTCGAATCCGGTAGAGGAAAAACATACTTCAGCTGTAAAGAGGAAGATCTGTTGTCATCTGGGAAACAGATATGCCATAGGGGTCCACAAGATCAAGATGGCGACCGTAAAACTTATGAATTGATGACTTTAAGTAATGGGTAACACACCTTTGCTTAAGTAGCTGATTTGTAAGCAAGGAAATCACTGTATTAACTCCTGGCCCTTGGGTACCGAATGAGTCGAGAGATGTAATTTTTGGCCATTGGCTGAAATCACTTTCCGTGCAGTCAACACGAATATAACCTGCACGCATAGACAATATAGAGCCACTTTTATAGTACACCACACAAAATCTTTTAAGCTCCCTCATTTTTATGAAGATAGATTAGATGTACTGAAAGGACAAGGGACGTTAGGAGCAGTTTTTGGTCCTTAAATAGGCGATATTTTTTCGTTGATGTTATCATATACTATAGTACTGCAAAATACTCAAATGCATTAACCTCTCATAGTGATAAAGTCATTTTGTCAAATTTCTATATGATGACGTCACAAAGGGCACGTGAATTTGCCTACAGACGGAAAATAAGGCAAATTCAGCGGAAAACCTCACGAAAAAACAAAAAGTTAGGTATCCCCGCACCTCTGAAACAACTTCAAAATTTGTCTGTGATAAGAAAGTTAACTAAAGATATTTTCTTGTTTCACGATTGCGGGGATACTTTCCGAGACAAAAAACGTCCGCATTCAAAATGTATGAAGCTTAAAAATAGCGGGTATTCGTCAAAGAAAAGGGGATTGTAAAGTGCATCATCACCAAGATATTTTCTTGTTAATCTGTATTTATCTTTGTGCAGTTAACCTGCGATCACCTTTTTTATTCCTTAATGCAAAAACGGGTATTATATAATGTCTGAATAATATTGGGTAGATGGGGTTTAGATAATTACCTTTCAAAGTTCGTATTTATTGATGATTGACAAAGATGCATTTAATGCATGCCGTTTCCTGCTCAAAGTTCAAAATAAAAAGACAACTTGACATCAAATCGTGTTTTTAATTATCTTACAGATACTAGACATTTATGTTTATGTGTAACTAGGTGTTTCTGAGGTTCGCGTTTTCAGCTGCATAAAATAAATTTCACAACTCCGTACCTGCTTTGACGAAAAAAGTTTAAATAACGTCAAGATTATTGTTTTTTCTCACTAGAGATTATTTGATAATTCTTATATGATTTGCATAATAGGAAATACGCTGATATGATTGGTTGAATTAACTTCCGGTAGCAATTTCTGTAGTCGTTTATTTTTCGATAGACGACGTTGACCGAACTACATTTAAGTTCATCTTATAAATTCATACGCCGAGTGAATCGGATAGAACAAATACGTGTGATTGGCATTATAAAAGTAAGAACTTACTTATCATCAAATTAAAAGAATTATAAGGATTAAACACCGTTTGAAAGGAATTTATAGGAGAATAAACGGGACCAAGTCACTCACAAACATAACATAAAAGTCCTTCGGACTTTTATTTGTTTGTTTGGTATACATGGGAAAAAATATTATAATAGTAAACGACAAAGAATCAATTTTTAAGCAACTGTTGAATTTAGTGTAAATGACGAACACGAAAGAATTCGACTGATGGTACTTTTTGCATCTTTCATTGACTTATCTATAAATGACAGTGCTCCATTGAGTTGCAAAAGAGTTTCGAAACCTCGCTATATCATTTACAAGCCCGTTAATTCTCTCTTGAACGATGTGCCATGTGTGATACATACATTATGTTCTGTCACACATAAAAATTAAGTTTAATTTTCGAATCTCGCATGTAAAATGTAGAATCTTTGTGTATACTTTGACTGGATGCTTTCTTATCCCCCCTATCCGACTAAAATACTTGCCTGGTTACTAAGCATTATACTTATAGACAAGCAAACGTATTTATATCTAAATACGTATGGTTGGCCATTTTCCCTATTTTTTTGTTCCCTTGGTTGACCAGTTTGCGAATACATCTATACACTTTCGTAATGTAGTAGACTGATTTGTATTTTTATACTTAAACATGCCAATTTCAATCTTTATTTGCTATTTTCATTCAATTTTGGTAGAAAGGATAACCATAATATTCATAAAATTCGTAACATAACGCCTGGAACAAAAACAAACCAGTCGTATGCTGGTAATGTTTATACACTCTAAACAGAAAATTGTGCTTCGTTCTTGGTGGCCTTCAGATATGACTTAAAGGTACATTAAATAGCGTTCATCGGTATGGTTAATAGTTTACAAACAACACAAATGTGATCACAAAAAAGCCGATTATCGGACTTTTTAACACGATTTCATAATCATTTTAGCATATGTTGAAAACGGTTCGTCAAGGAAACCAAGTTCACGGCTAAATCGCCAAAGTTATTTTCAAAATGATGATAAATCCAGACTTTCACGGATGCTAAGGAAGGAATTATATAGAAAAGTTATTGCGAAGCCAACATTTTATTTTGCCTAGTAGGTTTTCCATGACCTACTTTTTCTGACACTCTAACATGAATAATGTAGAAAATACTCGTCCAGTGCTATTCACAGGGATCGTTTTGTTCCATTGGTGGTACAAAAATCCTGGTTTCTCTAATCCGACGTGACATCACAGAACTGGATTGACCAATCAGGTCAAGGGATTTTAATCTTACAACCCAATAAAGCGAGGTAAAACAATCGATGTAACCTATATAATCTATGCAAAAAAATCGAATTTTTAAATAATAATTTCTTCGTTTTTACAATAAATATGATCTTGAAATTCGGGTATGATATTAAGATTGACGTTTTAATGTATATTTCGAGTTTCGTTGATAAATTTTAAAAAATGAATGCGTAAATCAAAGTTGAAATTACAGAATTGGAAATATAACATATTCAGATTATAACTATGGATTTTTCTTATGATGAATACACCTTTTATCACAATTTTCTGGAAGAAGAACGAGCAGCATAAATGAATTATCTACTCTCAACTATTTCTCTTATTCCTCAAGTGGTGAAAAATTAGATTTTTCTGTTGCTTAGCAACGTCAGAGTTGTTGCTAAGCAGTGTTGATAGATTTTAGTAAGACAATTATTAACTAGAATACTGACAAAGTCAGAAAGGGCCCTGCCCCTTTGTGTGTCCCAAAAGCCTGTTTGCAGAATTTCATGGAAATCATAAATCAATTTTTGGGGTAATACATTAAGTTATTGTAAATTTAGTTTCTACATATGGCTGCTTTGACAACTCATGTCTCATCTGTTCAGATCAAATCAAACATTGAAAATAATATATGAAGGTCATTCCAAGTTATCATATGACAGGGCTAATTCTCAAAATATGCACTTTTCATATAAAAACTAAGTTTTTTCCCAAAAATCATTTTCCTCAAAAAGGAAAGGGAGCTTCTTTTGGTGCAGTTCAAGTTTGAGTATCAAAATAATTAAAATCCCTGAAGGCAATTTTAAGTTACATATGTATTATACGAAATAGAATTTATTCTCAAAATATGCACTTTTTCATATAAAAACTAAGTTTTTTCCCAAAAATCATTTTCCGATTTTCTTCAAAAAGGAAAGGGAGCTTCCTTTGGTCAAGTCCAACCTTGAGTATCAAAATCATTAAAATCCCTATACGCAATATTAAGTTATCGTACGACATAGAAGTAATGCTCAAAATATGCACTTTTTCATATAAAACCAAAGTTTTTTCCCAAAAAACATTTTTTAATTTTCCTCAAAAACGAAAGAGAGCTTCATTTGGTGCAGTCCAACCTTGAGTATCAAAATCATTAAAATCCCTGAAGGCAATCCTGATTTATAATACGACATAGAGCTAATTCTCAAAATATGTACTTTTTCATATAAAAATAAAGTTTTTTTTCCTAAAAATCATTTTTTGATATTCCTCAAAAACGAAAGGGAGCTTCCTTTGGTCAAGTCCAAGCTTGAGTATCAAAATCATTAAAATCCCTGAAGGGAATCTTGAGTTATGGTACGACATAGAGCTAATTCTCAAAATATGCATTTCAAGTTATCATATGACAGAGCTAATTCTCAAAATATGCACTTTTCATTTAAAAACTAAGTTTTTTCCCAAAAATCATTTTCCTCAAAAAGGAAAGGGAGCTTCTTTTGGTGCAGTTCAAGTTTGAGTATCAAAATAATTAAAATCCCTGAAGGCAATTTTAAGTTACATATGTATTGTACGACATAGAATTTATTCTCAAATTATGCACTTAAATAACAAAATCTTAAGTTATTGTAAATTTAGTTTCTACATATGGCTGCTTTGACAACTCATGTCTCATCTGTTCAGATCAAATCAAACATTGAAAATAATATATGAAGGTCATTTCAAGTTATCATATGATAGAGCTAATTCTCAAAATATGCACTTTTCATATAAAAACTAAGGTTTTTCCAAAAAATCATTTTCCTCAAATTTTAAGTTATCGTACGAAATAGAAGTAATTCTCAAAATATGCACTTTTTCATATAAAACCAAAGTTTTTTCCCAAAAATCATTTTTTGATTTTCCTCAAGAACGAAAGGGAGCTTCCTTTGGTCCAGTCCAACCTTGAGTATCAAAATCATCAAAATCCCTCAAGGCAATCTTGATTTATAATACGACATAGAGCTAATTCTCAAAATAAGCACTTTTTCATATAAAAATAGAGTTTTTTTCCCCAAAATAATTTTTTAATTTTCCTCAAAAACGAAAGGGAGCTTCCTTTGGTCAAGTCCAAGCTTGAGTATCAAAATCATTAAAATCCCTGAAGGTAATCTTGAGTTATGGTACGACATAGAGCTAATTCTCAAAATATGCATTTCAAGTTATCATATGACAGAGCTAATTCTCAAAATATGCACTTTTCATTTAAAAACTAAGTTTTTTCCCAAAAATCATTTTCCTCAAAAAGGAAAGGGAGCTTCTTTTGGTGCAGTTCAAGTTTGAGTATCAAAATAATTAAAATCCCTGAAGGCAATTTTAAGTTACATATGTATTGTACGACATAGAATTTATTCTCAAATTATGCACTTAAATAACAAAATCTTAAGTTATTGTAAATTTATTTTCTACATATGGCTGCTTTGACAACCCATGTCTAATCTGTTCAGATCAAATCAAACATTGAAAATAATATATGAAGGTCATTTCAAGTTATCATATGACAGAGCTAATTCTCAAAATATGCACTTTTCATATAAAAACTAAGTTTTTTTCCCAAAAATCATTTTCCTCAAAAAGGAAAGGGAGCTTCTTTTGGTGCACTTCAAGTTTGAGTATCAAAATAATTAAAATCCCTGAAGGCAATTTTAAGTTACATATGTATTGTACGACATAGAATTTATTCTCAAAATATGTACTTTTTCATATAAAAACTACGTTTTTTCCCAAAAATCATTTTCTGATTTTCCTCAAAAAGGAAAGGGAGCTTCCTTTGGTCAAGTCCAACTTTGAGTATCAAAATCATTAAAATCCCTGAAGGCAATCTTGATTTAAAATACGACATAGAGCTAATTCTCAAAATATGCACTTTTTCATATAAAAATAAAGTTTTTTTCTCAAAATTATTTTTGATTTTCCTCAAAAACGAAAGGGAGCTTGCTTTGCTCAAGTCCAAGCTTGAGTATCAAAATCATTAAGATCCTTGAAGGTAATCTTGAGTTATGGTACGACATAGAGCTAATTCTCAAAATATGCATTTCAAGTTATCATATGACAGAGCTAATTCTCAAAATATGCACTTTTCATTTAAAAACTAAGTTTTTTCCCAAAAATCATTTTCCTCAAAACGGAAAGGAGCTTCTTTTGGTGCAGTTCAAGTTTGAGTATCAAAATAATTAAAATCCCTGAAGGCAATTTTAAGTTACATATGTATTGTACGACATAGAATTTATTCTCAAAATATGCACTTAAATAACAAAATCTTAAGTTATTGTAAATTTAGTGTCTACATATGGCTGCTTTGACAACCCATGTCTCATCTGTTCAGATCAAATCAAACATTGAAATTAATATATGAAGGTCATTTCAAGTAATCATATGACAGAGCTAATTCTCAAAATATGCACTTTTCATATAAAAACTAAGTTTTTTCCCCAAAATCATTTTCCTCAAATCTTAAGTTATCGTACGACATAGAAGTAACTCTCAAAATATGCACTTTTTTATATAAATCCAAAGTTTTTTCCCAAAAACCATTTTTTGATTTTCCTCAAAAACAAAAGGGAGCTTCCTTTGGTCCAGTTCAACCTTGAGTATCAAAATTATTAAAATCCCTGAAGGCAATTTTGAGTTATGGTACGACATGGAGGTAATTCTCAAAATGTGCACTTTTTCATATAAAAACGAAGTTTTTTCCCAAAAATCATTTTCCGATTTTCGTCAAAAATGAAAAGGAGCTTCCTTTGGTCAAGTTCAAATTTGAGTAAAAAAATTATAAAAAATCCGTGAGGCAATCTTGAGTTAAGGTACGAAATAGAAAACGCTGACGGACAGACGAATAGACAGACAGACAGACAGACGGACGGACAGACTGATTACTATAGGGCGCCGCCATTTCATGGCGGGGCCCTAATAATCTGTTCCAGATCCCCTCACATGCAAATACTTTTAGTTTGCAGGTGCCTATGATTAACTTATACGAGCCGTATACGGTAATAATTGGTATATTTAAATGGTTGCTAGGCAAGAAAGGATAAACGTAAACAACAAATAAGTGTCATTTTCGAAACTCTCAATCATAGGTCTACCAAGATATGAAATGATTAGTAATTTGAAGAAGGGGCCAAAAATGGCCCTTATCATCCCAACTCCTCTGGTATCAAATTGAAGCTTATTTAATATACTTTACAATGAACTCAATTTTGGGCACATTACGCTATTTTTGTGATCTGAGGATGCAAAAAATATACCCATCACCCTGCAAAAAATAGCGAAAATGACGATTTTTAAGCTTCCAATTCCTTTCAAATAAATAAATCTCATTGTTTGATCTAGTATTTATGCCTAATTTATCAGTTGTGATACAATGTTGAAAAATAAGACCATTAAAGTCCTTAAAATGTTGATTTTTGGTATAAAGTTTTTGAAAAATTGAAATTTTCGGAATTTTAGATATTTTCATAATTTCGTCTTTCTTACTTCTTGATCGTATAAATTTGAATATACATCTAATAATTGCCGATGCAATAATAATTAATGATATGTAAGCAACAAATTAGGTGAAAACATTTTAGATTCAGCCTTATTGTTGGATCAGAAATGCCAAAATTAGCACCCCTCCCCTTTAAAATTCAGAAAAAAAATTAAAATATTCAGGCTCTAAATGATAAAAAGATAATGTTTAATGCAAATTATTGTGTGTATTTCACCAAAGCTGACATACAGGAGCCCATTTAAGTAGATTCAAACTTTTTAAGGGGTCTTTTTTGGCCCTTCTGCTCGAATTTTATGACAAATATGAATTTTCCGTTTTTCAGATTTTGCGAATTTGACTTAGCGATGTAAAAACTTCACGAATTTGGTATCTGACGTAAAAATGTTGATAGAATATTGTTTCACTATATATAAGCTATTAGAAAGTATGCTTTTGAACATTTTAGACTAACTTAACACTCATAAATTGCAAACATATTACCCCCCCCCCCCTAAAAAAAAATAAATTTCAACACATTTTATTTCATTTTATCCAGCTTGAACAGCCTGAACATTGTATATAAAGGTTCAATAATATAACATTTCAAACAAAAAAATGCACAGAGACCCCATATATAACATCTTGTGCGTGGTTAATGGGCAGTTATACAACAATTAAACTTTGAATTTTGTAACATTCCAAAATCCTGAAAATTCCAATTTTTCACGAAAATCTCCCAAAATATTCAATTTTACCCATATTCTCTGCGTTTAAATTGCATATAACGATATATCAAATGCATTTTTTAAAAGAAAGTAAAAATATATGTATGTTCTGTTCATATATATGTACAGACAGACATATTTTTTGCATCGTTTTAGCATCATTTTCTTGGGGTAGGGGTAATCTTTTCGGTATTTAGAGTTACATTGAACACCCCTGGTTTTTCTACACATTGTTTTACGATAACTTTTATATCCCCAAGAACAATGAATTGGCATACCTGCAGATAAATTCTCCAGATTTGCCACATATAACTGTTTAAAAGTAAATTTTGGACAAATCTGAAATGCTGAAAATTCCAATTTTTCATCAATTTTGTACCAAATATTGAGTTTAATCTGAAAAGTGAGACTTAAAATGACAAATCATGATAAGATTAATGCAACACATTTAAATCCAATGCAGACTTTGTGGGTTTTGGTTATTTTTATGCGAGTATAGACCCCAAAAAATGACTACTTTAGGGTGAATTTGTTGGGGTAGGGGTAAGATTTTAGGTATTTGGAGTCACATTAAACACTCTTTGCTTTTCTAAACAATGTTTTCAGACAACTAATGTATCGCACAGAACAATTAAATGGCATATCTGCCGACATATCCTCCAGATTTGACATATATTACGACTAAACAGTGAACGTTGGACAAATTTGAAATACAGAAAATCCCCATTTTTCATCAATTTGGTGCAAAATATTTAGTTTAAGTCAACAAATGGCTGTTAAAATACAAAATCATGATGTTATTTATGCATTATTGTCATATATAACATACATTATTCGTGTTCTGGTTATTTTTATGCGAACAAAGACATAAAATTGACCATTTTAGGGAAAATTTGTTGATTCGATATTCAGAGTGACATTAAACGTTCCTTGATTTTTTAAACACTGTTTCCAGACAACTAATATATCCCTTAGAACAATTAATTGGCATATCTGCAGATATATCCTCCAGACTTGCCATATATAACGGGTTAACAGTGAATTTGACAAAATCTGAAATGTTGAAAATTCCCAATTTTCCTCAATTTTGGGTACAATGTTGAGTTTAAGTCAACAAATGGCTGTTAAAATATCAAATCTTGATGGAATTCATGCAATATTGTCATATAGAACAAACATTTTGCGTGTTTGATTTAATTTTATGCGAACATTGACAAAAAATTGACAAATTTTAGGGAAAATTTGTTGGGGTTAGGGTAATATTTTCGGAATTCAGAGTCACATTAAACACTCCTTGTTTTTCTAAACAATGTTTTAAGACAACTAATGAATTGCTTAGATCAATTAGATGGCAAATGTACAGATATATCCTCCGGATTTGACATATTCAACGATTTAACAGTGGACTTTGGATAAATCTGAAATGTTGAAAATTCCTATTTTTCATTAATATTTCGATAAATAATGAGTTTAAGTCGACAAATGGCTGTTAAGATAGCAAATCATCAAGTAATTCATGCAACTTTGTCATATGCAAAACACAGTTTGCATGTTCTGGTTATTTTTATGCGAACATAGAGAAAAAATTGACAATTAGGGAAAATTTGTTGGGGTAGGGGTAAGATTTTCGGTATTCAGAGTCACATTAAACAATCCTTGTTTTTCTAAGCAATTTTTTTAGACAACTTATACATCCCTAAGAAAAATTAATTGGCATATCTGCAGATGTAGATATATCCTCCAGATTTGGAATGTATAACGATTTAAGAGTGAACTTTGGATAAATCTGAAATGTTGAAAATGCCAATTTTTTTTATAAATTTCGGGCAAGATGTTGAGTTTAAGTCATCAAATGGCACAATCACAATATAATTCATACAACCTTGTCATATACAACACACAATTTGCGTATTCTGGTAATTTTTACGCGAACATAGACAAAAAAATTGACAATTTTAAAGTAAATTTGTTGGGGTAGGGGTAAGTTTTATTGATGTAGGCAGTTTATAATACTTCAAAACTGCCATAATTTGTACCAGTTGCAAAGAAGACATTATGTACTTCCAATTTGTTGCATCTTTTCATGAATTTGAACCACTCATAGATAAGATGAGACAAAAAAGGGACAAAACTTTGTCAAAAACGAAAATATTCAAAGATGTGTTTTATTTGTCTATTTAAAAGTGATAGTTTGGTCATTCAAAAAATATTTACATTATGTTAACATGCTTAATTTCTAAGAAAGCACATTAAAAGACTGAAAACAATTCCAAGAATTATGAAATGAAAAACACACTGGTTTCTAAGGACCGTTGAACTTACACGATTTCGAGAAAAATCTTAAAATTTATGTTAACATTTCGAAGGGGTAGGGGTAAGATTTTTCAATTTTTATAACGTATTGGGTATAGAAATGGTACTTATGTGGAATATTTGTAAAGCTTATACCATAGGCTATCATTCTATATCATTTTTTCATAACCAAGAGCCACCAATCAACAATTTGAAGCAACTGAAAGAAAAACTTTGATCAAAATCGAAATTTTCCAAAATTTCGTTGGGTGGGTCTAAAAAGGGGCCTGTTCCAATATTGCGTGCAGGTTATGCTCATGTTAACATGTTTAATTTTAAAGAGGGGATATCGAAGGACTGAAAAATATGGGTGGGGATCATAAGTGTGGGGGTGCACGGGGGTTATTCCAGCCCATGGACTATTTCCAAATGCTTGCGTCTTCGAACGTTACTACAAAGACAAGGCGAGTTGACTGATGGAAAAGTGAAGTTATCGCGTTTGCCATACGATCTAGCTTATCGTGTACCTATGTTATCAATATCACCAGACAGATCTTTCACCTCATATTTACGTCGCACTGGGATGAATATTTCACTGTCTTAAGACTTGACGGTAGCAATTGCTGTTGAGATGCTGCTGGTCTCTATTGCGATGGAAAAAGAGACTTGGATCATCATAAAACCGGTTTAACCCACCATTTCTTTTGAAATACTGGTACCAAGTCAGGACAATGTGCGGTCTACATTTTTCCAGTAAATTTCCACATGCTTTATTTTTTCGCCTCATGGACTTTGGCTGTTGACAATTCTGTTATGTAATTTTGTTTTAACCCAATTCACGATTGTCAAGAAATGAAGCCGATGTGAAAGTATTTGTAGCATACCTCATTTCGAGCTCTTTTGGATATATAACATGAAGAAATTCGCCAAAATGAGGGTTGATTATTGACAAAATATCATCTTTATAGCGGAAGCTGAAATTATTTTTAAAAAGCCCCCCGATGAGTTCAGCCTCATATTAGCCGCGGTCAGATTGGTTAATAGAGGTGCACAGTTTGTGCCCACTACAATTCCGATAATCTATTCCAAACTGCCTAAGTGTTACGGGTATAACAAACTAGCCGTTGTGTTGTTCATGTAAGCTAACTGCTCTTATTGTAGTCATTTAAAGGAGTAGACCTAGAGTATGGGAGAAAACTTTGTTTTGCACTGATCAATGTATATAAATTGTTTAAGAGCATTATTAATTAAGTGTATTTGACTAAACATGTTTAAAAATGCCAAATTCAACAAATATGACCTTAAGTATGCCAATTTATTTTTTTTTCATATTGGACTTCTCCAATATGGGGTAATACCTAGTGCAACGTGTGGTTTTCATAATTCTTCCTGATTTATCGTCTCTCATTGTAAAAACATTAAAAATCAAGTTATCCAGTAGGGCACCCCTTGTTGTTTCATGTCAGGTTTTGACCAAAAAAAAATAGGTTTACCAAAAAAGTAGAGAAATACTAGAAAGCAATTGTTAAAATTCATTGAACCGCAGTCAATAAAAGGTATCCTTGTTTCTCATATTAGCATTGCCTAATGTTTCTCTTATTGGCATAGTTATAGATCTTCGGCAAGTCACATGGCTTAACTCGAAAATATAGATATGCCAATATGAAAAGCATTACGCAATAATACTATATTATTTCTATAAGTAAAAACAAAATTTTAATGCTGTAATTTTTCACAGAGAAAATAAATATTCAGTTTGTTTTAAAAAATATTCACCCTACATTCACTAGAAAATGGGGAAAATAAAAAAAAAATTACCGAACAGAGATGTCAAGAGCCGAAGCCTTTGAGACAAAATGACAAACCAAGTGGAAATCACCGGAAAAATCGTCAACCAGAACTGTACAATCAAAAGAAATGGTGGGATAAACCGGTTGTATGGCATTCCAAACCTCATCTTTCATTGCGGTAGTGTCTGGTATCAACTCAGTAGCGATTTCTACTGAAAAGTCGTAGACAGTTTAATCCCAATAATAAGTAAAAACGAAACTTTGAATGAGCTCGGACTGAAACTTCAAATTTTTTCCACATGGGACTGATATCTGTTAAAGAACTTTTTAATGATCGCTTGAGACGGAATTTTTTGAAGCCTTGATTAATAAGGCGGTCACAGAGATTACTTTGTCTAATGAGAAAGTCTGTATAATTTGTGGTAGGTTAAATTATTTATGTTGATATCTAAAAATTGTGAAAAAAACTAATATGTGGGTGTCGTTTTTTAAATGATTTTAAAAGGAGATATTTCATAACTCAGACATCAGTAATTTCATTGATTTTTACGTATTTCTCTTTACATTTGGTTAATTTCTATAATATCTAAATATTTTTCCTATACATGAAGTATCTTTTTTATTCCCAATTTTTCATGAAAATTAAACGACTCAGAGTTTAATGCCAAAAAAATCTAAATGTAATTTATATCCTATACATTTGAAAACACCTATGCATGTCAGGTCAATCAACTCATTTATTAGATGTTACTCCTTGAAACACGTGTACAGCATAACTAAATTTACTGTTTTTATGCAACTTCGGTATTTTATGCATTTTGATCAATTGGGACAACGGCAGTAGAATACCGAAGGAACAAAGGAGTGAAATTTACAAAGGCATGGCCAAAACGAGAACACAGAAAACAATGACGTCAGACACAAAACAACGACGCTAGACAGACACAAAGCACANAAACTGTTAACAGCACCCGTCACACTGGGCCGATGCCACTGCTGGTGGACCAGAGGTCCCCGAGGGTATTCACCAGCCCAATAATCAGACTTGTCTGATATGAAATTACAAAGCACTCACAGTGTGAACTCCAGTGAAACTAAGAGTGACAACAAGTGCTCCGGAATCGTAAGCATGTCCTGCTCTGTTAACAGAACCCGTCACACTGGGCCGATGCCACTGCTGGTGGACCTGAGGTCCCCGAGGGTATTCACCAGCCCAATAATCAGACTTGTCTGAAATGAAATTTTGACCTTGCTTGTTATAGAAATTTACTGTTTTTATCAAAATTCTAACCACTTAAAATACTGAAGCTTCATGCCGTGTATGCCACACGGTGGATGTCCTTGGTACTGGATTTGGCTTCCTATTTCGATATTTCTGGTAATGAGTACTTCTTTTGGACATTTTTTTTTTATTATTGCTTTCCATATTATTCGATTTTAATGCTGCTGATGAGAGGCTACTCCTTGAAACACGTGTACACCATAACTAAATTTACTGTTTTTATGCAACTTCGGCACTTTATGTATTATTAATATACTTCATTCTAACTTTCACACTTGTTTAAACTACANTCAAACATTTGCAAAATTTATTTAACTCGATGTGAGAAATTTCATAATCAACTTAGTTCTCGTTATAGAAACTATATATCTCTATCTCTATAAGCTCTTTCACGTGTTTGGAGTTTTTGTTATAAAGATGTTTGACTTTTTACAGTGAAAAAAAAAAAATAGATTGTCTCAATGGTCATCGTTAGAAACATTTTATATCATCCAATATCTTTTAAATTTCAGTGTAAAATATAAATACTGTCTTTTTCCTTATTTTCATTTTTATTTTTCAAAATATCTTCATAACAGCAAGATTTAAACAGCTTGTGCAACAGGGTAATTCTCCTGTAAAATAAATAAAGATTGACAAATAGAGTGATAATTAAACTTAAGTTCTTTGCAATGGACATGCGTTTGGAGATCCATCTGATATATATTTTTTTAATTTACAATTTGCCTTTAGTAGACAGAAATAAACTACAGAACATTTCCTCTAACATTTTAAATCTACGTTCAATTACATGACAATTAAATTCATATCCTCGGGGATAGCTTATATGATATCATACATGTTCTCAACGATCCTGGTGTCAGCGTAGTCCTAGCCCGTCATCTGTGTTCTAGCATTGTAAATTTTCCAATCTGGATCTTGATCTTCTTCACTGAATTGAAATTCATTATTTGTCGAAATGGCCACTCACAGAACTAGACGTTACTGCTTATAGTATAACTAATTGACCTTCTTGAATATCGATAAAAATGTCACGAGTGTCGAACAACCAGAAGGATTAAACGAGTTGAGGAACTTTGTTCTGCAAAGACTTTAAGGGGGTAGACCTAGGGTAGGAGGAGATAACTCTTTTTTTCACTTTTTTATTACTTACACAAACTAATAGAATCATTACAATAAGTATTATCAAAATTTTAAAATTGGAAAATTTTGTTCCACACAACAAATAAATATTGTTTTTGTCATGAAAACAAATACCCAACATCCAGTTATTTAAAATGAGTGCATTTTACTCTACATTTTTGCAATGCTGTCTAAAGATAATGAAAATATGTAAAAGTCAGATTTCTTCCAAGGGAGGTAATTTATAACACAGATTCAGCAAGTTTATTGATTTTTAACCACTTTATTCTAAATTAAGAAAAAATCAGACGGTAGAATTTTCTAAAATTTTAATATATCTTACATATACTAGTTCTCTTTCTATTCTCTGTTTTTTTTGTGAAAATTAAACGACAGAATTTTTTACAAGAAGTGTTTAATAGTGATCAAAATAGAGTAAAAATTCCAGCCTCTACTATTCAGAACACCCATGTATTTCATTTAAAACTAGTTAAATTTACTATCATTATTCATACTTACTTTCACACATATAAACTACAGAATTTTGCATTTGAAATAATTTTAAATCAAATACAAATTTAATTAGAGCCAGTTTTATACACCATTATCAAGACCTGAACGGACCAAATAACATGAGGAAACGGGGTATCTTTGATGACCACTTGACATAAAACGGGACGGTAAATATTGTTGAAAATTTATGAAAGTCGACATGAACATGTGTAATTTTAATACTGAAAATATTAAGAAAATTAAACGAGTGGAAAAGTTAAGGCCTCCCCAGGTCTACCTCCTTAATCCACTGCGTTGATCGACACGAGTGACATTTTTATTGATATTCATGATAGTCGATTAGTTATGCTTTTTTATTATATAGATTTTTTTCTCAAAAACCGTGATTTTAGATACGGATTATACGTCAGTTGTTTACTTGACGACGACATTGAAGAGATATTGAGACTTCGCTTCATTAAGAGGTCATCCGGTGACTAAAAATCCTTTATTTTCACCGGTGACAATATGACATTTATGTAACTGAGAAAACTCGATAAATCACCACTATCTATACAACACTTTCCAGTATTTTGTTATCCTATTTTGTATACTAAACTTTAGAATTTCCCCTTTCCTCGGTATTTATTCCCTTTCTTCGTTCTTACTTCGGTATTTGTTTGCCGATGTACTTGCACTCTTGATGGAATGTAAACTTGTTATCAAGTCAATATCTACGACACATTTTAATATTTTTTAAAATGGCGTTTAACTCATATAAACCAATCTAACATCTACATTATCTAAGATTATATTTACAACTTGTTGGTTACAAATTCTAGCATCAGTGCTGTCATGTTACCAACTTATTGTTGCCTTAGCGTTTTTCTTGTAAAACTGACCTTAGCCTTAGTGCTTATCATTTTACAAACTAACCTTTCATTAGTTTTCTTTATATAATTATTTGATCTTGGTATTTCTGCTTTTCAAATAATCATCTGACCTTAACCTAGTTATTGTTCATCGAACAAACTGACTTCAACGGTAGTGTTGTTCATATCACCCTGTCTATACTTACTTAGCCCTAGAGCATTTAATTGAACAATCAAACATTAACCTTACAGTAGATGCGCTGATTGACAAAACCTGGCCTTAGCCGCAGTGTTCTCCATAAAACCGAGTGATAACCGTCAGAAAAATGCGAAAAAATTCAGGGAAAACGGCAACATCGGAAACACAAAGAAACAGGGACTTCACATGAGTTCGGTACAGAAAAGAAAGCAGATGAACAACACGGACCTAATAAAACCATAAGTGAGATCAGGCAGTGTAAGCTTCTCCTGCTTCTTATACAACCCCGCCTTGTTAAACATGCCAAACCGGTAGTAAAGTCAAATCCGGTAGAGAAAAAACACACTTCAGCTGTAAAGAGGAAGATCTGTTGTCATCTGGGAAACAGATATGCCATAGCGTTCCAGAAGATCCAGATGTCGACCGTAAAACTTATGAATTGATGACTTAAAGTTGTGGGTAACACACCCTTGCTTAAGTAGCTTATTTGTAAGCAAGGAAATCACTGTATTAACTCCAGGTCCTTGGGTACCGAATGAGTCGAGAGATGTAATTTCCAAATGCTGGCGTTTTGAAACGTTACTACAAAGACAAGGCGAGTTGACTGATGGAAAAGTGAAGTTATCGCGTTTGCCATACAGCCTAGCTTATCGTGTACCTATGTTATCAATATCACCAGACAGATCTTTCACCTCATATTTACTTCGTACTGGGATGCACATTTCACTGTCTAAGACTTGACGGTAGCAATTGCTGTTCAGATGCTGCTGGTCTCTATCGCAATGGAAAAAAGAGACTTGGTTCATCAAAAAACCGGTTTAACCCACCATTTCTTTTGAAATGCTGGTACCAAGTCAGGACCATGTGCGGTCTACATTTTTCCAGTAAATTTCCACATGCTTTATTTTTTCGCCTCATGGACTTTGGCTGTTGACAATTCTGTTACATGTATGTAATTTTGTTTTAACCCCAATTCACGATGAAGGTCAAGAAACGCAGCCGACGTGAAAGTATTTGTAGCATCCCTAATTTTGAGCTTTTTTGGATATATAAGATGAACGATTCACCAAAACGAGGGTTGATTATTGACAAAATATCATCTTTATAGCGGAAGCTGAAATTATTTTTAAGAAGCCCCCCGATGAGTTCAGCCTCATATGACCCGCGGTCAGATCGGTTAAAAGAGGTGCACAGTTTGTGTCCAATACAATTCCGATAATCTATACCAAACTGTATGTAGCCTTAGTGGTACGGGTATAACAAACTGGCCTTTGTGTTGTTCATGTAAGCTAACTGCTCTTATTGTGGTTCATTTAAAGGAGTAGACCTAGAGTATGGGAGATAACTTTGTTTTGCACTGATCAATGTATATAAATTGTTTAAGAGCATTATTAATTAAGTGTATTTGACTAAACATGTTTAAAAATGCCAAATTCAACAAATATGACCTTAAGTATGCCAATTTATTTTTTTCATATTAGCCTTCTCCAATATGGGGTAATACCTAGTGCAACGTGTGGTTTTCATAATTCTTCCTGATTTATCGTCTCTCATTGTAAAAACATTAAAATCAAGTTATCCAGTAGGGCACCCCTTGTTGTTTCATGTCTGGTTTTGCCCCAAAAAAAAGGTTTACCAAAAAAGTAAAGAAATGCTAGAAAGCAATTGTTAAAATTCATGGAAACGCAGTCAATAAAAGGTATCCTTGCTTCTCATATTTGCATTGCCTAATGTTTCTCTTATTGGCATAGTTATAGATCTTCGGCAATTCACATGGCTTAACTGGAAAATATAGATATGCCAATATGAAAAGCATTACGTAATAATACTATATTATTTCTATAAGTAAAAACAAAATTTTAATGCTGTAATTTTTCACAGAGTAAATAAATATTCAATTTCTTTAAAAAAAAATATTCACCCTTCATCCACTAGGAAATGGGGAAAATAAAAAAATTACCGAACGGAGATGTCAAGAGCCAAAGCTTTTGAGACAAAATGACAAACAAAGTGGAAATCACCGGAAAATTTGTCAAACGGGATTGTACAATCAAAAGAAATTCTGGGATAAACCGGTTGTATGGCATTCCAAACCTCATCTTTCATAGCGGTAGTGTCTGGTATCAACTCCATAGCGATTTCTACTGAAAAGTAGACAGTTTAACCCCAATAATAAGTAAAACGAAACTTTGAATCAGAGCTCGGACCGAAACTTCAAATTTTTTCCACATGGGACTGATATCTATTAAAGAATTTTTTAATGATCGCTTGAGACGGAATTTTTTGAAGCCTTGATTAATAAGGTGGTCACGGAGATAACTTTGTATAATGAGAAAGTCTGTATAATTTGTGGTAGGTTAAATTATTTATGTTGATATCTAAAAATTGTGAAAAAAAACTAATTTGTGGGTGTCGTTTTTTTAAATAATTTTAAAAGGAGATATTTCATAACTCAGACATCAGTAATGTCATTGATTTTTACGTATTTCTCTTTAAATTTGGTTAATTTCTATAATATCTAAGTATTTCTCTTATACATGAAGTATCTTTTTTTTCCAATTTTTCATGAAAATTAAACGACTCAGAGTTTAATGCCAAAAAAAAATCTAAATGTAATTTATATCCTATACATTTGGAAACACCTATGCATGTCAGGTCAATTAACTCATTTATTAGATGTTACTCCTTGAAACACGTGTACAGCATAACTAAATTTACTGTTTTTATGCAACTTCGGTATTTTATGCATTTTGATCAATTGGGACAACGGCAGTAGAATACCGAAGGAACAAAGGAGTGAAATTTACAAAAATCGACGTCCAAAGGCATGGCCAAAACGAGAACACAGAAAACAATGACGTCAGACACAAAACAACGACGCTAGACAGACACAAAGCACAGAAACAGAAATCACAACATTCAAAACAAAGCACTCACAGTGTGAACTCCAGTGAAACTGAGAGTGACATCAAGTGCTCCAGAAGGGTAAGCATGTCCTGCTCTGTTAACAGCACCCGTCACACTGGGCCGATGCCACTGCTGGTGGACCAGAGGTCCCCGAGGGTATTCACCAGCCCAATAATCAGACTTCTCTGACATGAAATTTTGACCTTGCTTGTTATAGAAATTTACTGTTTTTATCAAAATTCTAACCTCTTAAAAATACTGAAGCTTCATGCCGTGTATGGCACACGGTAGATGTCCTTGGTATTGGATTTGGCTTCCTATTTCGATATTTCTGGTAATGAGTACTTCTTTTGGACAATTTTTTGATTATTGCTTTCCATATTATTCGGTTTTAATGCTGCTGATGAGAGGTTACTCCTTGAAACACGTGTACATCATAACTAAATTTACTGTTTTTATTCAACTTCGGTACTTTATGTATTATTAATATACTTCGTGCTAACTTTCACACTTGTTTATACTACAAAACTTTGTATTTATCTAATGATAAAGCAAATATTATTGAAATAAGGGCTTACTTTGCACCTAAAAGCGACCCCCGAACGTATCAAACAATGAGGAAAAGGGGTAACTTTGGGACTCCCGTTACAGAAAAGTTTCGAAAATTGCTTAAATTTGAAACAGAAGGGAATTATGGTAAATGTCAAGGAGACAACACCCCATCTGCAGGTTGAAACGGCCTAAACAAAGCAACTAGGGGTCGCCGTACGGTCTTCAACACAGTGAGGAACTTCACACCATATAG
The DNA here is from genome assembly GCA_002080025.1 of Modiolus philippinarum. Taxonomy (NCBI): domain Eukaryota; kingdom Metazoa; phylum Mollusca; class Bivalvia; order Mytilida; family Modiolidae; genus Modiolus; species Modiolus philippinarum. Next base: position 16,813 of record MJUU01066565.1, on the reverse strand, counting down.
CAAGCCCTAAATGACCCCAAAAAATAAAAAAGGTAAATAAATTAATGGAAACAAAACCACATCCCGTTTATCGAGGAACTAAAATTTTATAAGCCAATGACCAACATATTCCTGACTTGGGACGGTTGCACAAATTGCGATGGGGTTAAACTCGATTTCTTGGATCCAAGCCCTCCCCTTTGTGTCATGAATGGCTAAAAAATAAATACACAAAAAAACTCACGGTAAATAGCAAACTAGAAAAAGTCCATCTTATCAAGACGAGTACCTTTACAAAGAAGTATTTATTTTTAAAAAGCCCCCCGTAAGTATAGCCTCATATGAGCCGCGGTCAGATTGGTTAATAGAGGTGCACAGTTTGTGCCCACTACAATTCCGATAATCTATACCAAACTGCCTATGTTGTCGGGTATAACAAACTGGCCGTTGTGTTGTGCATGTAAGCTAACTGCTCTTATTGTAGTTCATTTAAAGGAGTAGACCTAGAGTATGGGAGAAAACTTTGTTTTGCACTGATCAATGTATATAAATTGTTTAAGAGCATTATTAATTAAGTGTATTTGACTAAACATGTTTAAAAATGCCAAATNACAACACCCCATCTGCAGGTTGAAACGGCCTAAACAAAGCAACTAGGGGTCGCCGTACGGTCTTCAACACAGTGAGGAACTTCACACCATATAGCAAGCCCTAAATGACCCCAAAAAATAAAAAAAAGGTAAATGAATTAATGGAAACAAAACCACATCCCGTTTATCGAGGAACTAACATTTTATAAGCCAATGACCAACATATTCCTGACTTGGGACGGTTGCACAAATTGCGATGGGGTTAAACTCGTTTTCTTGGATCCAAGTACATAAAACATGAAGTCAATACAGACAGGTACTGTCCTGACACATGCTAGCAGTAATTGACAGTTAGCTAAGGACATAATTTCCGTGGCTATGATATCAAATCTTTTTACATATAAAACTTCAATTGAATTACTTCTAAATAGACTTCGTATAATACAATCATCAATTCGCCGTTTCAGAAACTGAGGAATTGTGGGTACTGTGACTGTATTTCAGATTTTGGTGTACGAACAATCAATTTTCAGCCAATGACGTTATGTTATTTACGTTCTTAGCCAATCAAAATATCTTGGTGTACGCTCTACCCACAATGCTTTATTTTCTGAAACGGCGAATTATGAAAGAAGAACATGAAGCATGTAGGAACCTAACTATTTTAAATGAAGTAAAAAAAATATATAGAAGAGAAAAATTTAGGCCTACATAGGTCTAACCTCTTAATCAATTGAGCTTAGCCTAAGTGTAAATAGAGGCATATTATATCGTAAACAATAATGAAATTGCAAATAATTTATTCGGGAACACTTGAAGATGTCACTCATAAATGGATGGGCGAATTCTCCTTATATCGTTTATTAAATAGTACCTACTTCAAAATTATTCATATCCCTCGCCAACATCACCATATCCAGGAGGAGTATACACACGACGACGCCTTCCAAATCTACGACGACGTCGTTCTCCATATTCGTAATCGTCATAACCACTGCCACTTTCAAATCCACGTCTGAGACCTTTCCTGTTACATTTCGTTTGACAGTAGCTCCTTGATTTTTCTGTGAAAAGTATTTCATAAATATTACTCATTATTTTGAAGGTAAACAAGACAAAACATGCTCTGTTAAAGTCAATAACACGAACAAGTAAAGCTGTCTTCAGGGTATACATTTCCTATAATGATAGAATTATGTGACAGTTTCAGTGTAGAAACAAAATTGTATTATTGTTCAAAATATGAAATAAAGTTTTCGGGTCGCCGTGTATTTAAGCGCAAAAAATGAAATTGAAAAGTTGCGGAAATCACATGGATAATGACTTTGTAAGGATCTATTATAGATTTTGTTTGTACTATGCATGTATTTTCAACTCATTTAACTATTTACATATAAAAAAATAAAAATAGGGTCACAGTTGAAATAAGATAAATTGGGAAATGTTCATTTCTCTAGTGATATCTATATAAAATTCTTTGATCAAATAATCTCCCTTCCATAATTTCTGGGTTCTGCAAATCGAACAATAGATTTCAAATACATGTGTTTTAGTTCACCTTAATAAAATGAAAATGTTTTAAATAACATCAAGAATACAAGTAAGTGAGAACCGTACCTTTAATCCAAAACGAATAATTCAAGGACAATGGCAACAGCGAAAACAACAAAGAAATAGAGATACAACATGAGTACGGCACATAAAAGAAAGATGAAGACACACACACACACAAACAACGATGAACACATACCCAATAATAACCATGTGTTAAATCAGGTGCACCGGTAGAGTAAGCATCTATTGCTTCTTATAAGGCCCCTCCGTGTTGAACATGTAAAATCCGGTACAGCCAACATCAATTAAGGTTTATAGGGAAAGATATGTTGTCATCTGGGAAACAGATTTCTCGCTTAGGGGATCGAGATATCGAGATATCTCGTGATTTTGGTGGTGTGAGATATTTCTATCTTACCCCTTTGCGGGGGGGGGGGCTGTCTCACTTCAATCGTAAGCACTTGCGAAAATTTCAAGATGTCTGCTATCGCTTCGAATTTTCTTGCGATATATCCAGTTTTATTTGTTGTCTGATTTAATAAATCTTACTGTTTATCTAAAGTATGAAAATGTACCTTTGAACAAGCAATTCATTATGAATTACAAGATATGCGATTAATTATATAAACAGAGATTTAAAATTAAGCGCAAATTGTTGAAAACGAAGTTACTATCCAGCTTCAGTAAACGTATACCAACTGTGACGTCATATTTTTGCGGGAACGTTCTTGATATTTCTTTGTGAAAGTCAAGCCTGATCAAGGTTTTGCGAGTAATTTTAGAGCGTTAAGGCGAGACAAAGTATCAAACCCTCAGGCTAAGATATCTTTTGTCCATACCTCGGCAAGCCTCGGGATGGACATGATATCTTAGCCTTCGGGTTTGAGATCAGCCTATCTCGCCTTTTCCCTTGGGATAGATACTATATATCCCATAGGGGTCCACAAGATGGTGATGTCGACCGTAAAACTTCTGCAGGTATGGCTACAAGTTTTGGATAACATACGAATCTTAAAAACTATCTTGCTAAAAATCTAAATGTATGAAACCTAAATGAACAAGTATTAGGCAAAACTGGGGAATAATACCATGGAGGCACCTTAAGGTTGTGAAATGGTTTTAAACATTCCAGGTGGAATTTTGTAACAGCAGGTAAAACAACGGCATATAAAATCTAAACGTTTGGAAGATCATCAGCTCAAAGATGTTTAAAAAAACCGAAAGAGCACAAATAGCTTATATAATTCAAATGTAGAGCCACAATCAGCTAGGGACAGAGCTTTGAATGAGGGAGATACTCCTTATTAGTTTTCAGCAAAATTACAAATTAGTAAATACCGAAGTTAATGTGAATTTTGTTTCTCCATATGCGCATTTCGACAACTTATGTCTCTCCAGATAAAACAGAATTTATCTACTTAACAGTGGCCGATAACTACTTACTGCATAAGTATTCGACATATACGTTGTCTTTTCCGTATGGACAGCCAGCATAAATATAAAATACAGGTGCTAAAAGCATTGGACCAGCCCTACCAGTACATGTCTGTTTATTGCTGCAGTACTTTCTGAATTGCTTCAATATGTAGGAATCAGTAGGTCCACAGGTCTTTGCTCCACTTTGTTTTTGGTTAGAGGGGCTACATGGAACACCTCCATAGATTGCCTTAGTTATGTACACATATTCATTCACATTACATGTAATCTTAATAGGATGACCACTACAAAACGCTTCGTGATAAGGATTTCGGTTTCTGTGAGAATCTGTAATAAATGATCAGAAAAAATCATATACAAGCAAAAATATGACATGATTATAAGTAGTACATCAAACACTTCCTCATCTGCAGAGGCCTACTGAGTACTTTATCTGATTTATATCCTAGTAGTGTAACTTGTAAAAAATATCTGCATCGTTGGTAAAAAGTTGTAATTATCCATTACAATACAATAGAAATTACAACATACTCTGTAACAAGTCAATATCTATGATGATATCCATTTTTGTACATTCATTTATATCAACAGAATTTTCCCTAATTGGTTTAAGTAACCCAATCAGTTTTAATCGTACATGTAAATACAAAAGTAAGATAAATTTATTGAATTATAACCATTTGTATGGTGATGTTGTTTATGGCATTTTCTGCCAAAAATCTGCACATTTGTAGATAAAAGATTTAGCATCATCTGGAATATAAATACAAATATTTTATATGTACATCACCTGTAAAATAGATATATGAAATCAAAGAACTTTAGTTCGCACGCTCACATACTCCACGCTTCCACGTATTGATAACTCTGGGTTATAGAAGTCCAAGAAAAAATATCAAAAATTAAAAATTCAAGTAGTATGCACACCTCTGACAAAAGCACAATCATCACGCAAAAGAGAAACATTCATGTCTATAAAAATGTATGAGGAGTTAAACAGACAAATGATAGAAACATTAGTGATGATGGACAGACAGGCAGACCAGTCAAAGGGTTTAAGGGGGTGGACCCAGGTGAGCCTAAAATGTCCCATTCCTTTTGATTTTTTTTAATATTTGCACATGTTTATGTCGACTTTAACAAATTTTTACCGTCCCCTTTTCTGTCTATTGGTCATCAAACATACCGTGTATCCGCATATTATTTAGTCTTTTCAGGACTTTATAATGGTGTATTAAATGAACTCTAATTATATTTGTATTTGATATAGAATTATTTCAAATGCAAAATTTTGTAGTTTAAACATATGTGAGAGTAAGTATAGACATGATAGTTAATCTTAATAGTTTGAACTGAAATACACAGGAGTTCTGCACAGTATAGGCTAAAAGTTTACTCTATTTTGATCAGTATTAAACACTTCTGGTAAAAACTTTAATTTTCACCGAAAAAATCTACCGGTCTTTTTTTCTAAATTTAGGATAAAGGGTGTAAAAGTCAATAAAATTGCTCATACTATGCTTTATATTACGTCCCTTGAAAGAAATCTGACTTATATACATTTTCATAATTTTTTAAATATCATTACAAAAAATGTAGAATAAACGCACCTCTTATAAATAACTGGATGTGGGGTTGTTGTATTCAGGACAAAATAAATACTTGTTTGCTTTATGAAAAAAAAATACAATTTCAAAATTTTGTTATACCTTTGGCATTGATTTTTTTTATTTGAGAACTAAAAAAGTGAAAAACAGGGTTATATCCCTATACCCTAGGTCTAACCCATTAATGAGTTCTTTCTATCTTTAAATTTTTAGGAGGAGTTATCCGGACAAATAATTTACCTTATATTATGCATTAAAATGACATAATTTATCAATATGTATTTTTGTCAAAAATGAAAAAAAAAAATAAAAATAAAACTCCAGTAGCATTCCCATCTTTGATATTTGCACAATCAACCCGCAATAAAATAAAATTCCCATCTAAAGAACCACTGAAGGAGTTATCAAGACAAGTGCTGCACAATACAAGCAATATTCTGCATAAAAATAAAAAAAGTTCATAAACGTGTATTTTAAAGAAAAATATCAAAAATTATAATCCAAGTAGCATGCACATCTTAGATATATGCCAAATCAATCTACAAAACAAAATGAGGGAGGAGTAATATCAAGACAAACGATGAACTGTACTTCAGTAAACGAATACCGAAGCAAAATGATAAAATGGGAGATTCCAAAACGAATTGAGACAGCAAGACAAAGACAAAATAAATAAACGAAAAGGTGAAATAACACACAAAAACTTAAGCACTAGCAGTGTTAACCACTTCAAAAAATAAGGAATCATCAGGTATTATAGAAGCCCCATGATCTGCTCCTTGCAGGGCACCCGTCACACAGCCAGCTAGAATATGGTGTTAAACGCAATATTTAACGGATAAGCAATATTATGAATAAAAATGAAAAGGTTCATCAACGTGTATTTTTGACAAAAATTATAAAAATCAAAATCCAAGTAGAATGCACATTTTTAACATATCTACAATCAACTTGCTAAAGAAAAACTTCCTTTCTTAAAAACTGTAGAAAGAGTTATTCTGGTAAATGAAGTACCGAATAAGCAATATTAAAGTTCATCAAAGTATTTTTTTTACAAAAAATATCAAAAATCAAAATCAAAGTAGCTTGGATCACTTTACTATACAAACAATAAGCCTTGGGAAAAAAATGCTCTATCTAAAAAAGGGTAGGAGGAGTTTTACGGACAGATAATGTACCTTATAAGCAATATTCTGAATAAAATGACAAAGATCATCAATGTATATTTTAAAAGAATTAAATCCAAATGCATTGTAGCATACTCATTTTTAATATCTGCACATAAAACTGCAAATTAACATTGTTATTACTCCTCTTTGGGTGGTTTTCTCTTTGACACTTTCCCCGTTTCCATTCTTTTTTTAAAAATTGAAGGAGGAGTTATCTGGACAATTAATGTATCCTGTTTGTGATGACAGACAGACATAATAGTCAGTTAAAAACTATATACCCTCCGCAACTTCGTTGCGTTTTGTATAAAGTATTTTGAACAATCAATGATAAAAGTAAGTGAAAAGTGTTGTAATAAAAGTATAGAGTCCGGCTGTTTTGAGTTCACATTGTTGCAGAGTTGTCGATGGGTTTGGGTTCCAAGAGTGAGACGAGATTTTTCTAAAATGATCTTTTTTTCGAAGACTCCGAGAGCATTAATGTGGTCGTTTCTTGGCATTTTAGACCAATGATACTTTCATTAATACATTGGGTGAAGGAGTAGATATTTTGAGAGATAATTATTGAAAATGAAATTTGAAATTTAATTTAAAAACGTGACACTGAACCGGATGAGCATGAGGGTGTGGTTTTGGGTTAAAAAGCGTGACTCTTACACCCAAAGCGTGGTGATTACGTTTCTCCTTTGTCTTTCTTTTTCTGCTCCTGCGATTATAATACTTTCAGTTATTGTTGGTGCTTCCTGTTATCTTTCCTTTTTTTCCTTTTGAGGGGGGATTTTTAAATTTCACGAAAAAGTCCAGAATTCTGATCCTTGATACTACATATTTCATTTCTATGACTAGTTTCATGTTTGTTGTAAATCGGCATGTTAGATCAAATTGAGATGACTGATCGGCAATTTATCCATTAATAAATTCTTGCCATTATCGTTGTAGAATGATTTTTAGTTACCAAAAAATATCATGAAGAAATTCACCGAAGTATACTTACATAGACATCGGCGTACGCAATCTGGAAAAAATAAACATAATAAATTCCAGCATTTTAATCCTATAAGTACTCTTTTATTTAATAAAAAGAGAATTCTAGAAATTCTACAAAAACAATTTTAATCTGATATGTATGACAAAGATACAAGATACAAAGATACACATTTTATTAGCCAATCATGGCGCCCCAAATGAGCAGAAGAATTACAAACAAATGCAAATGATTTATTGATTACAATGTATAAAATTGGTATTAAATATCAAAATACCGAAGTTACTGTAAATTTTGTTTCTGTATATGCGCATTTCGACAACTTATGTCTCTTCAGTGCAGATAAAATCAAAACATTAGGAAGTCCACAGACCGAAATATATGTAGATGTTAAACTGATAGAGAACAAATGACCAATAATATCTAAATAGAAAAGCCAAAATCAGCTAAGGACAGAGCTATGCAAGAGGGAGATACTCCTTAGTTTTGAACAAAATTTTCTACAATTTAGATATTGCATGTTTCCAAATAAAATCGGTTTTCGGGCCATCACCGAAGTACTGGCTACTGGGTTGGTGAATACCCTCGGGGACTAACAGTCCAACAGCAGTGGCATCGGCCCAGTGGTAATAAATATCAAAATACCGAAATTACTGTAAATTTTGTTTCTGCATATGCCCATTTCGACAACTTATGTCTTTTCAGTGCAGATAAAATCAAAACATTTGAAACCACAGACCGAAATATATGTAGATGTTAAACTGATAGAGAACAAATGACCAATAATATCTAAATAGAAAAGCCAAAATCAGCTAAGGACAGAACTATGCAAGAGGGAGATACTCCTTAGTTTTAAACAAAATTTTCTAAAATCTAGATATTGCATGTTTCCAAATAAAATCGGTTTTCAGGCCAGCATCGAAGTACTGGCTACTGGGTTGGTGAATACCCTCGGGGACTAACAGTCCACCAGCAGTGGCATCGGCCCTGTGGTAATAAATATCAAAATACCGAAGTTATTTCGACAACTTATGTCTCTTCTTTCTTATTAAAAGAAGAAAAAGACAAAGAAGGCTAATGTAAGGATAAAGGGGGTTATTTAGGCTTCAATCTGAAGTGCATGTTAAAATAATCGAGGGAATACAGCATGGCTTTAAATATTGTAAATTGGTGCTGGACTTTCCATTCATATAAAAATACTATGGATTAACTGTTTTCCACTTCACCATGTTAATTGGCACATCACTTGAACACTACAACTTTAAAGTTCAATTGACGTGAAATTTTAAGTTTAACGTAAGTTCTTCAATTACCGTGAAATACAAGAGAATAATTCACTTTAAATTCACGGTAATCATGGCGAATATCAAAATACCGAAGATACTGTTAATTTATATTCTACATATATGCGCATTTCGACAACTTATATTTTTTCAGGGCAGATCAATTAAAAGTGTTTGGAAATCAATTAACCGAAATGTGTGTTAACCTGATAGAGAACAGATTACCGAAAGGTCTAAATAAAAAAGGAAATAAAAAAACAGCTAATGACAGAGCTCCGCAAGAGGGGATACTCCTTACGTTTAACGAAATTAACTTACCAAAATTTAGATGTGTCTGTAAATAAATTTTGATGATTTTTCAATGGGGTCTCAAAGTGTCGTCATGTGATCACACAACCATTACCTCAGGGGATCATGATAATTTTTGTCTAAATAACAAAATACCGAAGTTAATATGAATATGATTTTCTGTAAATGATCTTTCAACAACTTATGTTTTCAGTGCAATTCAAACCATACATTTGGAAATCTATTAACCAAAATATATGTCAAACTGATGTAAAACAACAAATGAAAGCCAAAATCAGCGATCTTTAGTTTTAAACATTTTTTAAACTTCGATATTTGGTGAGTAACCGAGAGGACTAACAGTCCACCAGCAGAGGCATCGGCCCATTGGTAGTAAGTAAACTAGGGGACTAACAGTCTACCAGCAGAGGCACCGGCCCATTGGTAGTAAGTAACCTAGGGGACTAACAGTCTACCAGCAGAGGCACCGGCCCATTGGTAGTAAATAAACTAGGGTACTAACAGTCTACCAGCTGAGGCACCGGCCCATTGGTAGTAAGTAACCTAGGGGACTAACAGTCCACCAGCAGAGGCACCGACCCATTGGTAGTTAATAACCAAGGGGACTAACAGTCCACCAGCTGAGGCACCGGCCCATTGGTAGTAAGTAACCTAGGAGCCTAACAGTCCACTGGCAGAGGCTACGGCCCATTAGTAGTAAATAACCTAGGGGACTAACAGTCCACCAGCAGAGGCACCGGCCCATTGGTAGAAAGTAACCTAGGGGACTAACAGTCCACCAGCAGAGGCACCGGCCCATTGGTAGTAAATAACCTAGGGGACTAACAGTCCACCAGCAGAGGCACCGGCCCATTGGTAGAAAGTAACCTAGGGGACTAACAGTCCACCAGCAGAGGCACCGGCCCATTGGTAGTGAATAAACTAGGGTACTAACAGTCCACCAGCAGAGGCACCGGCCCATTGGTAGTAAGTAACCTAGGGGACTAACAGTCCATCAGCAGAGGCATCGGCCCATTGGTAGTAAGTAACCTAGATGGCTAACAGTCCACCAGCAGAGGCACCGGCCCATTGGTAGTAAGTAACCTAGGGGACTAACAGTCCACCAGCAGA
>MJUU01066564.1:81447-92539 GCA_002080025.1 Modiolus philippinarum | reverse complement strand
CTACTGAAGCAAATTCAACCAATCTTTACAGTAAGGATGTATGGAAGGTACTTGGATCTGACAAAAAAGATGGCCTCCAGTGCAGAACATAGTTCAACATTGGAGCCAGGAATGAGATAACCATCCTTATAATCATCATCTCTGAAATGTATAGAAGGTCCTTTGCAAAAATTATTCATTTCAATAGGATCAGACAAAAAACATGGTTGCTAATGAAGAACATAGCTAAACATTTGCCCCCATTGGTAAGGAAACATCTTTTTTAGTCATGTATGACGTAGAAGCATTTTGCCAGGTGAGCGATACAGGCTCAGTCTCTGAGCCTCTAGTTATCATAAGAATAAAAGTAGCTATAGAGGAGTTATCCATGTGTGAGTGCAGTGAACTCACTCACAAAATGAATGAATCCAAAGGACTTTTTGTTATTAGTTTGTGAGTGAATTGACAATACAATTTATTAACACTTATATAAAATCTTCAAAAATAATTTATTTCTTATTTTCTTGCATCATGTTACAATTAAACAGTACTGTGAATTGAATTTGATCAATACGATAAATCACATTCCTGATCAAATTACAAATGTATCAATATACTTCTATCAGGTCTTTAACTCGGCATTCCAAACTCATTATTGAGTAATAATTAACAACTCCAATTGCTAATTGATTTCAAATCTTCCTGGGTAAAGTAATGGAAAAACAAGAAGTTATTCCTCAATAAGTCGATTAATATGCTAGGAGGCAATGCAGTGGTATTGGTATATTTTTATGATGACGTCAAATACAGAGACATCTTTGTTCCAGTTGTGTCACCTGCGTTCATGCAGTGGCGACATATAAGGATCATTTCCCGTCGTCTTGGGTCAGTCCTTGCCTGGCATCAGCGTCACAAAAATTTCCGTCACATTTTTGCAATTTGGCATGGAGAGTCAATATTGGAACCTTTACAGTTTAAAGAGTTTTGGATCTCTGACATGCCAACTTCCTGTTTGACTGAACTTAGAATATTTTTTGTGTCTTGAAAGTTTCTTTCACATTTTTCTCTGAAACCACACATTCCAGCCTTCTGTTATTTGGCATGCAGGCATGGAGTAGCAGTATGGGGACCTTAATATATTCATGCCTGCCAATCGCCATGGGGGTTTTGCTGCGTGTCAAATAAGAAAACTCCTTATAACTTGTCTATAGGGGGTCTTATGGTATGCTTTTGTTGTTTATAGTGTTCTAATGTGTTTCATCATTACATTCAACTCTTCTTTAGTTTTTTAATTGACTTCAAGTGTCTTTTATTTGGAATTTCAACTTTTGATTTTTGTAGCCCCTATGGGGGTTTTCTCTCAAAAAGCCCCAGAAAGAGGGAAGGTTGGCAGGCCTGTATATTGTTTAGATAGTTTTGGATCTCTTGTATTCCCTCTTCCTGTTTGATGGAACTTGGAACATTTTTTTATGCAGGCGACACATGTCTTTCCTGTCAGACTTATTACTAAGTTAATTTAATTGGAATCATACAGAAATAAAAGTAATTTCTCAGTGCTTTGACCTAATGCAGTCAGAAAAATAATTCTGACTCAATTCGGTGAAAATATTTATAATTAGTGATTATTTTTTTTTGCTTTCATCATGTGCATATGTAATCTTCAACTAATGTAATTTAGGCTCTGTTCAATATATTTATTCCAGAGCATTTATAAAAAATTTTTATTTCTACATTATTGGGTCATGCAGTAAAGTTTTCATTTATCCCCGGGAGGTGGCTTTTTAAGGCTGTTCATCTTTATGAATTGGTTACAGACTTTTTACATCTAAATTTATAGCTAATTTATTTATATGCATCAAAATTACCATGGCACAAGGAATGCTTTGAAAAAGCTAACCAAGAACTTTTTTGAATAAAGGAATACAATTTTTGTCCAAAACCAAGAAGGGGAGATAATTTGACTTTGACTTGTTTGTCATTGATCCCTTTTGCACAGATTACCATGTAAGCAGAACTCCTTTAAAGGCACTTGAAGGATTAAGCAAATTGGGACATTATATGGAGATAATAGAATGCATGAAAATTATTGTCCTAAACCATGAAAGGAAGAAAATTTGACTTTGACTTTTCATTGATCTCTTCTGCAAGGATTACCTCATAAGGGCAACTCCTCTTAAACCACTTGGAGAATTTTGATGAAACTTTACACAAAGAGGACACTTTATGGAGATATGCATAAAGGATTTTTATTTTTGTCCGACACAATGAAATGGAGATAATTTGACTTTCATTGATTCCTTGTGAAATTCCATTTTGACTTGGACTGACAATTTTTCAAAGAAATGATTCAAAGGGTAATCATGCTAATAAAGCATTGGGAGGGAAACATAATTTGTGCATTCATCAAGGTTGTGTCCAAATGAATTTTGTGTCCTTACTTTATTTACTTATGGCGTCTTATGCATTTTTTCCCTTTTCCATTGTCGACTTTGCACAAGGTGTATAAGTCGCGCTTTGTGGACAGCTCCGGATAATATTAGTATATAGTATGTTGATATGTTTTAGATTAAATTATATTCCAACAATAAGATTTAGCCCCATAAATACCAAAATCAGGGCTATTGATACATATTAATTTTTGCAAATATGTACTACTGTGAATTCATTTAATTTCGTGGGTATCAATTTTCGTGGGTAGAGAAAAAAAGACATTTCGTTGTGTAGGTAAATCTGTGGATTGCCACTTGTACCCAAAAAAAAAATTATTTAAATTATAAAATAAGGATTCTAAAATTAATGTCTTCGGTACCTTCAGTATTGGTGTCAAAACACCAAAATTTAGAAATGTACCTGTAATTAAAGTGTCACCTGTAATTAACAATTCATAGTAATGTGTAGATATTATATAATTAGGTAATCATCTGACATTACCGTACTCATTTCGTTATTTATAAATAGACACCTGTATTAATTGCAAAATAAACATGTCCTTTTCAGTTGAACATAATTAAAACTTTAAAAGCTTAATTAATAATATAATATCAAAACTAAATTGAAATGGTTCTTGTCCAAACTTCTTAACTGGAAATCAACACTTTAGCGTAATTGAGAAACAAAACAGGAAGCCAGTTACCGCTAGTTCTAATTTGTTAACTGGGAAACACTTGGAAATAAAGCATTTTAACTTATTTTGCTGCTATTAAAGGTTCAAGACAATGAATATCTACTTTTTGTTTGATATATTAGTTTGTTTTGGGCTCAGGTACAAGTGCAAGGTTTATGGTCTTCATTGATCAGGTCCTTCATTATGTACATTCATTTGTGTTTGAAGCTGGCACAAGAAAATCATATTTCGTTGAGTATTTGAATTTGTGGTTTGGGGACACCCACGAAAACCACGAAAATTGGTACCCCACGAATAAAAATGAATTCACAGTATATAGATAAAATAATTCCTTTTTGAGAGTACATATAAAAGCATTTAAGTACAACATATTTACTATGGAAACCTAATAATGACTTAATTTATTGCACAACTTGATGCTAAAGTGGTAATAATTTTTTTTTTTCAATTTGTAGTTTACAGAATGTGTACTCAAAAGTATTAATTAGTGGTGAAAAATATAGATATACGTAAGTAGTTAATATATTGTATAGCGGTGAAATATCAAATTTTCCAAATTAAATAAATCACATATTTTCACTTAGTGAAATAAACACTTTATTTTCACTGTAGGAAATGACATCACAATATCATCATCAATGTAAAAATCCGGCACATTGATACGGAAAAGATAATCCCCTTATAAATGCATCAAAATCTGTTTATTGATATAATAATGAGTATAACTAATCTATCATGATGAATATTAATAATAATTTCAAACAACGCAATTTATAAAACTCTTTCTCGAACTCCATGCGTTCTTCGGCACTTCGGACACAATCATGCGTTCTTCGGCACTCATGGCTTAATCATACATTCTTTGGCACTTGTGACATTACATGTATTATAACATTTATTGATATTCATCACAGTTGATTAGTTATAATAATTTAGTTGCTAATTAGGTTACTTTTACATAAAAATTTTGTTTAATGTGTAGAAACAAATGTCTCTCACAATTTTTTTTTTTGGTCTGTGAATTGGGTCACTCTATATCTACTTGAAGGTTAGATCTCAAACTTGGTTTGCAGTTCTGCATTTGAAATGAGTTTATTGTAAGTCTTATATGACCTATTATATCTTTCTCTGTAGGAGAGGGGGTATACTGTTTTACCCTTGTCTGTCTGTCTGTCCGTCTGGATTATCTTTTGTCAAGGATTTCTCAACTTGTGTATGTAATAATGAATTGATATTTTTTCTGAAGCTTAAGTATGATAGTTGTATTGTGTCTCACCTTTTAAAGTCCTTAACTCATCTACTTCCTAATAACTTTGATTTTTTCCCAGTATAGCCATATATTGAAATTTTTCATCAAGGATTTCTCTGCTTGTGTATGTAGTAATGATTTCATATTTGGTCTTAAGCTTTAGTATGATGAGCAGTGTTCCAGCTAGGATTTAAAAGGGGCAGGGCGCCAGTCCTGAAAAGGGCACTTTAGCGCGCTGACTGGAATAGGAAATGGGCACATGGTGTGATGATTCATAATTTAAAAGGCGTACAAAACACTATCTTTTATTATATCAGCAAAATACATTCATATATATTTATATGAGGGGGCAAGACCTTTTCAGTTAATATGTTGTGGGCATTTTCAGCTGGTTGTTAACTGTTTTGGAGAAAATTTAAGATTGTTAGCCTGTTAAAGAAACCAGGGCTCACCAAACTGGGCGATTAGGGCGATTAACTCGCCCTGTTGTGCCTCAAGTCGCCTAAAGTTGCTCCCAAAAGCGATTTCAAGTCGCCTTGATCATTTTGACACTTCTAATTATAACCCTTTCTATTTCCGGTAACAAGGAAGTAAATTGATAAGATTTCTAATGCTTATTCCTGTGTTTGCAAACATCATCTCATGGTTTTAAAATCAAGAATAATTGACTTTGTAGTATACATTTATCAAAAAAATTCATTGGGAATTGTCCTAAATATTTACGTTTCAACTACAGTTCAAACCGGAAGTGGTCTATTAAAAGAATTCCACAAACGTAAACAATCTATTTATATCCCTTTAATATTTGGAGAACCATTCATAAAAGAATGAAGCAGATTAGCAACTCTTGAGCAACTGAGTGATAAACTACCCATTTACTAAAGAGGATAAATAAAAGAAAATTTATGGCATGTAAATCTAACCTAAATGCAGGAGCACCTCCAACCATATGCTTTTGGGTGAAAGAAACATTAAATTGATATCCAGGGTTAGAAATTAACTTTTTTCCTCCAGGGGCCAGCTGGGCCCCTAATTTTAAATTTCTAGGGGCCCAGCCAAAATTCTAGGGGCCCAGATTTGAACGTAAAATGCTGATGTTTCAATATGATGTATATTCTTTTCAATTGGTCTGTTGTGATTTTTGTGCGAGTATAACTATTGTTAATGGAGGTATAATGAAGATACTCCAGTGGTTTGTGATAAATGGGAATGAAAATAAATACAAAGCATTTACTAGTACTAAAATAACATCTAACCCTGTCTATAAGATGAAGCTATTTAAAAGTGTATTTTAACTCTTTAAAAAAAGAAGTTAGATTCTCAGACTGCTGGCAGTAAAAAATATCAGAAGAACAATATTTATTCAGTTTTTTTACAAACAATAAACAATCATACTGATGATGATACAACACGATTAATATAAAAAGCCAACTAGTCAGTGGGGTTAAGGAACCCAAAAAACGTAAATCCCAAGACGATAATGCTAACTCTAATCCATGGTCGCCCCTATTCCCATTCTTTTAGATACGACGTTGTCCTTTTTGTTTTTTCATATTCTTTAGAATACTCCCTTTTATCGTCTTGGGATTTACGTTTTTTGGGTTCCTTAACCCCACTGATAAAGTTTCACATTTTGAACCAAATCAAAATAAATGTTATAATTTCGGAAGCTTAACGGAACGGCGTCTGCATTTTTTCCGGTATTTTGAATAAAATTAAAAATCAATCGGGAAATCAATACATAGTTGGTGGTATCAAGGACCTACTAATATTGTGTTTACACAATATTTTTTCTCACATTTTTACGCAATATATATGTTAAATTTTTTGACGGAATATCAAAATGTCTTCAATTCATAACACTTCTTGTACTTTGGTTTTCAGACATATCATGAAAATACATTCGTAACTNTTGCTCCCAAAAGCGATTTCAAGTCGCCTTGATCATTTTGACACTTCTAATTATAACCCTTTCTATTTCCGGTAACAAGGAAGTAAATTGATAAGATTTCTAATGCTTATTCCTGTGTTTGCAAACATCATCTCATGGTTTTAAAATCAAGAATAATTGACTTTGTAGTATACATTTATCAAAAAAATTCATTGGGAATTGTCCTAAATATTTACGTTTCAACTACAGTTCAAACCGGAAGTGGTCTATTAAAAGAATTCCACTAAACGTAAACAATCTATTTATATCCCTTTAATATTTGGAGAACCATTCATAAAAGAATGAAGCAGATTAGCAACTCTTGAGCAACTGAGTGATAAACTACCCATTTACTAAAGAGGATAAATAAAAGAAAATTTATGGCATGTAAATCTAACCTAAATGCAGGAGCACCTCCAACCATATGCTTTTGGGTGAAAGAAACATTAAATTGATATCTGGCTAAAATCATATATTTTTTTAATATAAAATTTACATTGTAGATCTTGAAATATCAATGGTATATTAATGATTAAAACTGATTTATTGCCATCAAATACAAGAGTCTTGAAAATTACGCGCAAACAAGTCTCCCTGTCATGACCTGAAGTCTCCCTATTTCTACCCTCAGGGAGACTTCAAGTCTCTTTGTTGTTTTGAAGTATGGTGAGCCCTGAGAAACCCCTCAAGCCCCCTCTTATACTGTATATACTGGTAATATGTTAGTAGTGTAACCATGTTACTTTTGAGATACATGTAGATCAAGAATTAAGTTCTGTTCCATTGTCATTTATTTTCTCAAGGTACATTAATTTCCAAAAGAAAGCTGTAGGGTTAAACCACAAGGCAATTTACTTTTGAGATAGATCAAGAATTAAGTTCTGTTCCATTGTCATTTATTTTCTCAAGATACATTAATTTCCAAAAGAAAGCTGTAGGGTTAAACCACAAGGCAATCGGAGCATTTTTTATGCAGATGCCATTTTACTCAAATGATTATTAAACTTTTTATAAAAGGACACTTAAGTGTGATAATTGTTAATTCAAAAGGTGTATCATCATGATCATAATGTAATTGTATTACTTTTAAGATAACTTTGAATGCATTTCTGTTTCATTGGCTATTATTTCATTTGAAATTGTACCAACTTCCATTGGAAGCTTGTAGCGTATATACTGGGAATTTATTTTCACATTTAAGAAGATGAATTGAAAATTTATATTATAAAATGAAGACAATACGATTTAGCTAATAAAAAGAAGAATTATTTGCAAATTATTAAAAATTATGTTTGTTGTTGTTTGCTTCATGTTTGAAATTGAAGCAGAATAATTTTTTTTACTATCAATCAAATTTAGAAAAATGCTGTATGGTTGTAAAAAGGGGAATAAAATTGAAATATTTCAGATGAAAAATTAAAGGGAAATAACTCAAGGCCACAACAACGTGTGGTAAATAAAATAATATATTTAGAACGGGGTAAATTATTTTGCATTGAGATGTTCTAATTCATTTAAGAATTGTTAAAAAAAAAACAAAAAAATTTTGTATGCAAAGTATAACTCATTTACTGCACATGACAGAAAGAGTTACAGGTAAGCACAGGTAAATGGCTGACATTTTAAATTGCCGATGGAGTTAATTAACAGCTCAGATGATTCTTTAATTGACTGGAAAGGTGTAATAAAGTTATTAATTGGGCAATTATCATAAAGTGACAGGTCAATCAGCTGTTACAAGTATTTAAACACTAATTACTGAGGCCATAAATAGATAATTGATTTACTAATGTTTGCCGATTTGTAACTTTCAAAATGACCACATACGATCTTGAAGTAAAGGATAAGGACAGAAAGGGTGATGTTAAGGGCATGAAGGGCACTGCAAAAGGCATCAGGGGCGCTGCAGAGGGCACCAAGGGCGCGGCGCCCTTCTAAAATGGGCTAGCGGGAACACTGATGAGTGATATATCGTGTCTTCCCTTTTCAAGTCCGTAACTCATCTACTGTTTGACACAACTTTGACAGTGTTTTCCATTTTCAACTTTAAAAAGGTGATGTTTTCAACAACTACAAGGCTTTGACAGTGATATCATTTGACATCATCTCAAACTTAATACATTGTTGTGTATAATAACAACCACCTGCCTACAGTGAAAGTGGTTGTTTTGAAAATAAAGGTGGTTGTTTTGGAAATAAAGGTGGTTGTTTTAACCACCTTTAAACAAGAATGAAAAACACTGTTTGATTTTTTCCCATTATAGCCAGATAGTGAAATTTTTCGTCAAGGATTTTCTGCTTGTGTATGTAGTAATGATTTGATATTTGGTCTTAAGATTTTGTTTGATGAGTTGTATCGTGTCTCCCCTTTTCTAGTCCATAAATCATCTACTTCCTGTTTGATGGTAACTTTATCACTGTAACTGTGCCAATGTTTGTATTGTGTCCACTATTGTACTGTGTCCACACCTGTATTATGTCCACACGCATTTAAATTTGCATTACCATATTGATTCAGGGTATTGAGCGGGGGTATATCTGGCTGCCATTTGGCGACAGCTCTCGTTCTTCCTGTTTGGCAATATTTGGACTTGGTTAAATAGTGTAGCAGACATGAATAAAGTTTAATAAATAATTCAAAAGTTCAATAATTCATGTCTGTCAGTCTTCTCCAGTCCATCAGATGCCATGACTTTTTTTACGAATTGGTTTGAGATATTTACTTGGTATTTTGTACAAGCTTTTAGATTGGTGAGTTTCAGTAAATGGTTGAATTTTGTTTCAGTCCATTGCTTTATGATTGTGTTATTGTCCATTAACTTGTAATTTTGTAGAACTGTTTACTTGTATGAATTTCTTATTTTTGATGGGTTTTCAAGAAAAAAAATAACCACTTTGAATTCACATTAAAAACTATTAAATAACCTGTAAGATTTCGAGGTTTAGGTTAAACATATGTTACAGGAGTTTTACATTATGCCCATATTTATACCCTACACAACAATGTTGCGAAGGGTATAATGTTTTTGACTCGTCCATCCATCCGTCAGTCCTATTCTTGTCACTGCAACTCCTTTGTAACCGCTTGAAGAATTGCTTTCATATTTAGTAGGATTGTTGGTCATGATGTGTAGATGTGCATACAATACCACCATATTGATAGGACAAGTTTTGTTAGAGTTATGGGACTTAGACTATTTTCAGTTAAAATACCAAAGTATCATCTTGTTACTGAAACTCCTCTGAAACTGCTTAAAGGATTGCTTTCATATTTGATAGGATTGTTGGTCATGATGTGTAGATGTGCATACTATACTGCCTTATTGATCGGATTATTTTTATGGGAGCTATTGGGCTTAGTTAGACTATTTTCAGCTAAAATAGCAAGTATCATCTTGTCACTGCAAATCCTCTGAGACTGCTGAATGGATTGCTTTCATATTTTGTAGGATTGTTGGTCTTGATGTTTAGATGTGCATACTATACTGCCTTAGTGATCGGATTATTTTTATGGGAGTCATTGGACTGAGACTATTTTCAGCTAAAACACCAAGTATCATCTTGTCACTGCAACTCCTCTGAAACTGCTCAATGGATTGCTTTCATATTTGGTAGGATTGTTGGTCATGGTGTTTAGATGTGCATATTTTACTGCCTTAGTGATCGGATTATTTTTATGGGAGTTATTGGACTGAGACTATTTTCAGCTAAAACACCAAGTATCATCTTGTCACTGAAACTGCTCAATGGATTGCTTTCATATTTCGTTGTGTGAATATTATACTGTTGTATATCACAATTTCCTGAAACTGAGAAAAATCGACTTAAAGTTTGAGGTCTTTTTTTTCCAAACTGTTGGTAGAAAGTTGCCTCAAAGTTTCAAAACGACATTTTGTACATAAAAAGCAAGTAAAATTAATCTTTTAAATGAAGTTAATTCATTACATTAAAGAAGTAATTCCCCCCTTTTTGGCTGTTGTAACATTCTGATTTTCAAAATCTTACTTTAAAAACACAAAAAATGTTATAAGTCCTGGAGATGTAACATAATAGCAACTACAGGATTGCACTTTCTTACGATTTCGCTACCCGGATGTCCATGCTTTTCTAATGGACAATGGAGATATAACAACGGGGGTACCCTGAAAATCATACAAAAACTCACTAATGTAGAGTGATCTCACCGTAGGGAGATAGATCAGTATAAAATTAGCCGAACTGCATTGTTATCTCCAATTTTTTCAAAAAGTGGAGTTATAACAGTATTATATTCAAACGACGATTTGGTAGGATTGTTGGTCACGATGTTTAGATGTGCATACTATACTACCTTAGTNTGTCCATGCTTTTCTAATGGACAATGGAGATATAACAACGGGGGTACCCTGAAAATCATACAAAAACTCACTAATGTAGAGTGATCTCACCGTAGGGAGATAGATCAGTATAAAATTAGCCGAACTGCATTGTTATCTCCAATTTTTCAAAAAGTGGAGTTATAACAGTATAATATTCAAACGACGATTTGGTAGGATTGTTGGTCACGATGTTTAGATGTGCATACTATACTACCTTAGTGATCGGATTATTTTTGTGTCGCCTGCACCTAGTGCAGGATCGACACATAGGGATCACTATCCGTCGTCTTGCGTCCGTCCGTCCGTGTGTCTGTCTGTCTGTCTGTATGGCTCAAAAATTTTTACATTATCCGCATCTCCTTCTAAACGGCTTGGTACTTTCCAACGAAACTTGCAGGAATGCTTCAGTATATATTGTAGATGTGCACCATGTATTTTGTTTTTCTTTATTT
>MJUU01066564.1:21426-46493 GCA_002080025.1 Modiolus philippinarum | reverse complement strand
GAAGCACCTATAACTGCCTAATTGAGCTTGATATCTCTTTAACAAATCAATCTGCAGAGTTTGAAGTGAGGTGATCAAAGTACTTATACATAAGAGTGCGACATGTAAAAAATTGCCTTAAATTTGACAAATAAAGTCCTATAACTCTTTCAAGAAAAAGAAAAATTTTGCCAAAAAATACACAGACAATGAGGCCATAATACCTAATACCTCTACAAAGTTTGAAGTAAATTGGCCATATGGTTGTCAAGTTAGAGGGAGACATGTAAAAAAATGCCTTAAAATTGACGAATAAAGTCCCATAACTCTAGCATGAAAAATCCAAATTTCACGAAAAAGTATACAGATCATGAGGCCATCATATCCAATACCTCTATAAAGTTTGAAGTGCACCAAAAGGATTGTTGAGTTAGAGTGTGACATGTAAAAAATTGCCTTAAATTTATGAATAAAAACCCATAACTATTGTAAGAAAAATAGAAATTTCATGAAAAGGGACACAGATAGAGAGGCAATCATATCCAATACCTCTACAAAGTTTGAAGTGAATTGGCAAAAGGGTTGTTGAGTTAGAGTGTGACATGAAAAAAAATGTCTTAAAATTGACAAATAAAGTCCCATAACTCTTGTAAAAAAAAATCGAAATTTCACGAAAAAGTATACAGATCGTAAGGCCATCATATCAAATACCTCTACAAAGTATGAAGTGAATTGGCTATAGGGTTGTCAAGTTAGAGTGCGACATGTAAAAATTGCCTTGAAATTGACGAATAAAGTCCCATAACTCTTGCAAGAAAAATCGAAATTTCACGAAAAAGTATACAGATCGTGAAGCCATAATATCAAATACCTCTACAAAGTTTGAAGTGAATTGGCCATAGGGTTGTCAAGTTAGAGCGTGACATGTAAAAAATTGCCTTCAAATTGACGAATCAAGTCCCATAACTCTTGCAAGAAAAACAAAAAAATTTAACGAAAAAGTATATAGATAGTGAGGCCATCATATCCAATATCTCTATAAATTTTGAAGTGAATCTGTCAAACGGTTGTCAAGTTAGAGCGCGACATATGAAACGGACAGACGGACAGACAGACAGACAGACGGACGGACGGACGGACGAACGGACGAACGGATGGACAATCGGACATCGGTATACCATAATACAGCCGTCATTAGACGGGCGTATAATAATCAAAGCATGGAATGCTGTTAAGGCAGGTTCCTGGGTATTCCCAGAGGTCCTGTAATTATTACTGTTTTGCTGAAATCTTGGCATGTAATTTTTTCAAGAATTAAAATCCAATGTTTTCCTTCCTGGTTTGGGTTGTCTTTTCAGTTTTTGTTTGGGTTGTTGGCAATTGAGTTAAAACTCTATTTACATTCTATTGCCTTGTCCCTCTTTGTTGGTACATGTAAGTATTCAAAACAAGTGTTACACTCGATGGCTTGATTAATGTTGATATTTCTAATTTTGTCATGTTATCACTTTGATGACTAAATGTATTTGACTGTGATTAAAACAATTACTTGTTTTCATGATTACATTGATATTCACAAGAACGAGATCTGAAAGAACCACCTTTAGAGGATTTTACTCATAATGGCCTTATCACAGGGATTGGGAATTGCTTCCAACCTAGAAAAAAAAACTTTTTACTATCAAACGTTTTTTTTGTAGGCCGTAGCAAGTCCCTGTGGCCTTATCTGGGAACAACACCTTCCAAAACATATTGAATGGGTTGCAGACTTTTTCTTATGATGGATCTCTGTTAGAGCATTCCATATTTGTATTTTTTATCTACATGCACTTCAGTTTTTTTTTTCTGTTGGAGCAAAGCACTGGAGGCCGAAATGCTTGTAGCCACTTATAATCTTTTAAAGGTCGTAACTTCTACTTCTACTTCTACAAATTTGCAGCCACCATCAAAACACTGATTATTCTGCCACTTTTTGGATGCGCATGTAAAAATTTTCCCCAAATTTAGATCACAATAAATCAAGTGCTATACATCTAGACTATATACCATTTGCATACAGTGATGATTAAAAACAGTTATCCATCTTGGTGTCAGAATGTAGATCTAGAACTAGATCTACTATGAAATAATATGTATAATTTTATCAGGCCCCTCATGAGTTTTCAACTGACGTTTTACATTTGACTTTCGAGATCTAGCATGGAGTGTTTTCTTATACCTGACTATGATTCCCGGCTATGATTTAACTTTGGACATGACGGATGACAATGTCTTGCCTTCGTGAACGTGTTCTTGGCGCAGTATACTAACAGATTTCATCCCTGTTTCAACACAACGTGAAAAATGAATTACTACATAAGAAGGAATCACAGCAAGTGATGAAAATTCAGCAAGCGAGCGCTTCCCCCTGTTGTAACAAATCAGACTCGGTGACAGTTTGGGACCTTCATGATCCAGTACAAGTGTTGTACTTGATTACGCTTGTGATTAGGAACGCCGTCAGAGATAAAGTTTAAACCTTCCGTGCTTCGTTGTTGACATAATTGAATTATTCTTAAATTTACTTGTATTGGAAGTATTCCATAAAGAACATTTGTTGTAATTTCGGGTTATTTTGAAACTTATTTGACCCTTATTTACAACAGCGTATGTCATGCAGGCGTAATTAAGTATGGCCATTTATAGATAAAACAACGCGCCACCTGTCGGGACATTAATAAACAAAACAAAAAAGAAAACGAAGCTACGGTTTGGTTGATCCTTTTTTTTAAAGTAAAGAAGATGTCAGTGTAACCATTAAAAGGTTCAAAGTCATATATTTTGAGAAATAGACACATTTTTACTAGTTACAACAGCAAAAGTAGAAGTTACTATGTATTCATTCATAAAAATTTGTAAACCCCACTGGAAATTTTTATGAATGAACCGAATCGTGAATTTGGAAAGTCAATTAAAGTCCACTGAGATTAAAAAAAACATTGCATCTTTCAAAAGATATTAAATAAATACAATACACACATAAAACGATGAAGTTGATCATGAAATGGACATTGTATCGCCAAATGAATGGATTATTTTTTGTTCCTTCGTATGATTAACTGGTAAGCCGTACGCGTTTTTTGACGATAGTCTGGATCATTTGGGCTCTGTTCATATACAGGAGTCTCCTAAATGTAAGAGCCTGGTTGAAACAGACTAGTTTCAAGATGACTTTACACAACAGCTAGAAGGCAGAGACCCTGCCTTAAAAACAATAACTATTCCTAGATTCTGATTAGCGAAAATATTCAACTCATGATCATGATCGAAAAATGCTGTAATTCACTCATGCACTACACGCATTCGTGAATTACTGTGTTATTCGATCATTCGTTGAATATTTTGCGATAATCAGAATCTCAGATTTGTTAAAGTATAAGTAATCTTTTTCTCTAATGATAAATGATCAACACATAGAATTGTATTCCCAATAGATTTGGCAGTAAATAGCAAGGAGATTTATTAAACATATGTTGGATATGAAAATTTATAGAACCATTTAGTAACTGTACATATCATTAGAGAAACTACATTTTACACACTTTGTCCAAAATTTTAAATGCAGTGTGCTTTTGCAGAGATGAAGCAAATATCAATAGGGTTTGTAAGTTCTGCTAAATATGGAAACTTTTTGGTTCATGGAGAATTTAACACTTACAGATACTATGATAAGACCTTTTGTTTGATTAGGCTTGATATCAAACCACACATTTTTTACACTAAGCATGCCATTTCTCCATCTTTTAAAACTTGACTTTTGTCCTAACTGTAGATACATAACTAGTAGAAATGGCCATCTACAGAACTAAAATTAACTTCAACAATTTTAGTATTTTTCAAAACCTCTAGCAATACACAAAGTTATATGACTTTGTTTAAAACCTCTAGCAATACACAATGTCATATGACTTTGTATAAAACCTCTAGCAATACACAATGTCATATGACTTTGTATAAAACCTCTAGCAATACACAATGTCATATGTCTTTGTATAAAACCTCTAGCAATACACAATGTCATATGACTTTGTATAAAACCTCTAGCAATACACAATGTCATAGGAGTTTGTATAAAACCTCTAGCAATACACAATGTCATATGACTTTGTATAAAACCTCTAGCAATACACAATGTCATATGACTTTGTATAAAACCTCTAGCAATACACAATGTCATATGAGTTTGTATAAAACCTCTAGCAATACACAATGTCATATGACTTTGTATAAAACCTCTAGCAATACACAATGTCATATGACTTTGTAAAAAACCTCTAGCAATACACAATGTCCTACTACTTTGTATAAAACCCTTAGCAATACACAATGCCATATGACTTTGCATAAAACCTGTGCAATACATCATATCTATAAAACCATGAACTATTAATAATTTACCCTTTTAGCTCTTTTTTGTTCCATTTCTTCAATTTCTCTTTCTATTTCTACACAGGCTCTTTCTATCTCATAATTTTTACTGACAAGTCCTACCCAGCTGAAAGAACAATGTTTTGTTCAAATTTGTACACAGTCTATTCATAATGACATTTAGAGATACAAGAAATTACACTGCTAAATTACACTTTCATTTAGGTCACATCAAATTAATAAATAGATTCTCATCCCCAACGGCCCATTTTTTCTAAGCTCAATTTTTTTTTTCAATTATTCAGAAATTTTCTTTGAATTCCTATCAATTTTAGTGAAAATCAGTAAAAAAATAAAATAAAACCACCCTACCCACCCCAGATTTTTTGTCACAGGTGGATGAGAATCAACAAATTAACTTGAAAGGGCCTTATTTGTTGTATAGTGGAACTTGTGAGGACTGAACTCAAATTAGATAAGAAAGGAGGAACTCAAATTAGATTCTAGAGCAGTTTGTCTGTTACAAAATTTTCCTTTCGGGTGTGGAAATACCAGGCATCGGCAAAATTAATTTAATTCAGTTGTTTATGTTTTTTTTATTTTCATCATTGGGAACAAAATCCATAAAATCAAAAACATAAATTATCAACTTTCTGAAGAAAACAAAACATGAAATGTTGATAACATGGAAATCAACTCTGATGATTAAAAACTTTCACATTTTGACATAATTGTTGGGGCATTTAATGACACAACAATATTTTTTTGTCTAGATATACACCAGCCCTCAAGTCCAATAATTTCAGGCTTAAAACTAGAGCTGTCGCCAAATGGCAACCAATTATGCATAATTATTGAACCCTGAATTAATATGGCAAGTTCAAATTTAAGTGTGTTTTGACACAATACAAGCATGGACACAATGATATGCCATTTCCAAAATATATAAAAGGGAAGTTCTGAGCCCGAAAATCAATTCTATGGGGGCTGGGCAATCTTCCAGTAAAGTTTCGTCCATTTTGAGGCACTTTTAATTTTCCTGCCTTTTTCCAGTTTCCATGGCAACGGCAGCCATTTTGAAAATCTTGAGACCCAAAATCATTTCTATGAGTGCTACACATCCTTCTTGTAAAGTTTCATCAAAATTGAGGCACTTTGAATTTTCCAGGGATGGCACTGGGCTTCGCCAATGTCGCAATTTGCGATTTTATTTTCACTCTGGCGACAAAAAATTGTTCCTGGCGATTGTTTTGGCGACAACGTTTTTCAAATCAACCTTATATTTTCCTCAGTTCTCAGCTGATACCTGTCATGATTTTTGTTGTTTTGAACAATCATAGGTAAAAATTTAATGTAAATTCATAGCCTCTGGCAACAATTGAAGTCCACTGATTATTTCCGGTCATCTGTTGATTACATAATTTTTACCTGTCGATATGTTTACCTTTTGAAGTGTTCACCTGAGCAAGTGTCAAAATGACTTGTGACAGATACAAGCCCAATCAAAGGAATTGGAAAGAGTACAGTTATACACTAGTATTTTAATACTCTTCATTTTTTGGTTTAATATCACTTAAATGTTCACGAAAACAAATGAATTAAATTACACAATTATGGAGTTGAGTTACTTCCCCTTTTCTATGTTAGGAAAACGAAATTAAAGAGGCTTATGAGTGTTATTTCTTACTAAAAACTGTATATTTATTTCTTACTAAAAACTGTATATCAATTCTTATAAAATGTAAAATTGAACTCATTTAAAGACATTATAATGAAGTTTACCAAACTATATGCAAATAATTGCAAATTAAAATTTTGTTTAATACTTTTATTGATATAATTAAAGTTTAGCTATTTATTTGAAACTTGACACCATAATCCAACATAAACCTTTCATCAAGGATATAATTACAAATAACCAAATACCGAAGCCACTGTGAATTCCGATTCTGCACATGTGCATTTCGAGAACTTACGTCTCATCAGTGCAGACAAAATCTAAACGTTTGGAAGACCATAAAGTCAAAGATGTTTAAAAATTGATAGACAAGAAATAATCCAATATGATCTAAATAGAAAGCCAAAATCAGCTAAGGACAGAGCTTTGCATTAGGGAGATACTCCTTAGTTTCAACAAAATTTACAAAAATTAGATATTGTAAGGTTCCAAATATAATAGGCTTTCGGGTCAGCACCGAAGCACTGACTACTGGGCTGGTGAATACCCTCGGGGACTAACAGTCCACCAGCAGTGGCATCGACCCAGTGGTAACAAATAACCAAATACCGAAGCCACTGTGAATTCCGATTCTGCACATGCGCATTTCGAGAACTTACGTCTCATCAGTGCAGACAAAATCTAAACATTTGGAAGACCATAAAGTCAAAGATGTTTAAAAACTGATAGTCAAGAAATAATCCAATATGATCTAAATAGAAAGCCAAAATCAGCTAAGGACAGAGCTTTGCATGAGGGAGATACTCCTTAGTTTCAACAAAATTTACAAAAATTAGATATTGTAAGGTTCCAAATATAATCAGCTTTCGGGTCATCACCGAAGCACTGACTACTGGGCTGGTGAATACCCTCGAGGACTAACAGTCCACCAGCAGTGGCATCGACCCAGTGGTAACAAATAACCAAATACCAAAGCCACGGTGAATTCTGATTCTGCACATGCGCATTTCGACAACTTACGTCTCATCAGTGCAATTATTCTTTTACAATGAAAAAGGGTCTTGATAGCCCATGTAATCCTAAGATAAAATTGAAAATAATACTCTAAGAGAAAGCAGTACTGAAGGAATGTTGAGCAACCCACAACAGCAAAGCGTGTAAATGTTAACAAAAAAAAAATCTCTGCAGATGAAACATTGACGACCTTGAGATACTATGAAAAGTCTGAAAATAGTACCCGCAAAAGGCAGCAAACAATTCAAACCAAAACAGCAAAGATGGTAAAAAGAATTTGTACCACTAAAGCAAAAGAATAAAAATGAAACAATTCATTTAGTGTGGAAGAAAGACAGCACAGAAGTCCATTGTCCATCCTAGAAAATCAATAGGGTGCTTCCTAATGGCGCCAAATTTTTGCAATTGGCGACAAAAAATACTAGTTGGCGATTTTTCTGGCGACAGATATTCAGAAGCCAGGGCCATCCCTGATTTTCCCACCCTTTTCAGGTTCCATGGCAACCACGGCCATTTTTAATATTGCAAGAGATATGTGTGTGCACATCTACTTATTGTAAGTAAGATTCCTTAATTTGGTTGCAAACTTTCTAAAAAAAAAACATGAATAGTTGTGTTTTTCATTCGTACGGACGGACGAATGGACCGGACGGACGGACGAAGGACGAACGACATACGGACAGACAAGGGTAAAACAATATGCCCCCCACTTTTAGTCGCAGGGGCATAAAAAAAACTTTCTTAAAATTTCTAGTTTTAAGGCTTTCTTCAACTTGCATTAATAGATAGGGTCTAGACAACAGCTGTAAGTAGTGAATATTTACCTTTCCTCTAACTCCTTCAGTTTACTTCCTGCTTGTGTTTGTTCATTTTTCCTTTGCCAGTTTATCTCTTGAATTTTTTTCCTGAAGTGTAAAAACTAAGTAAGAGTGTGAAACACACATTTTCATACATAACTTGAAAACAGTTCTAAACCTTACCATTCATTTTTTTATCATGAGAACAACAACATTTTCTACTTGTACAAAGATGTCATTAGATATTTTATGAAAGGATATGGGGTAAATGAACATGAGACCACAACACATATGTTTACTCCAACTGATGTAATCAGATACCCTGAATTAATTCTGTTTTTGAAAAACAAGGGTCAAATTCCAGAAAGACGCACCACCTGAGTTACTAAAAACTTCAATTTTACATGGACCATAAGATTCTGGTACAAATCAAGTATAAGGTACCCGATGCGGCAAACACCTTCTGGGATATAACTACTACTTATACAAGTTCTAAAGTCATCCAATACATGTCTACATATCTTTGTTAAAACAGCTTTTTACCTGAATGTACATAGTGTGAAATGTAATTTAAACATGTGTTTACACTGTGTGAAAACAGCATTATACCCATCTGTACATTTACATATTAAGTAACTTTCTATTTGTCCTTACATTGTGTGAAAACAGCTTTACATTGACATCTCCATTGCATGAAAAGTTTTATACTTGTTCATACCTTTATGTGAAAACAGTGTTTTCCATCCAGACATTAATATGAAAAAAGATTTATAACTGTTCATACATTTAACTATAAATAATTCATACAATATGTGAAAACAGCTTTATTTCTGTGAATACATTTTTGTGAAAACATCTTTATACCTGGTCACACAAATATGTGAACACAATATACCTGTATACCCCATTTTTGTAAACCTAAATTTTACACTGGTCTGTAACTTGTAAGAATATCAATATCTTTTCCGAATATGACACTTTTCATTCGCTTTGTGAACAAACATTTGATCTAAATCCAATAGAGCGATACCTGTACTGTACAACATTGGAATCATCAATAATTTCCACCTTGCATATTTCATTTATTAATATTTTTTTAAAACTTTAAAAATGAATGAATCAGCCAAATAGCTGCATCAAATAATTGCAATAGAAATTTACAATTGACTTTAAGACACAAAACTGAAATCGACCATGCCGTTAGGCCCTAGCAACGAATGTTCCTTGTGTTATGAAATCTTATCTATGTAACACATAATATATAGTTTGATTATAAAATTTTAAATAACTGTCTTTATGAATTTAATTTTTTTGGCTTGTTTCAGTAACTTAATGAAACAGACATACAATATTTCTAAATCAATAAGTGGAACCAGCTCACACCTTTATACCTGCTTCCATTTAGGAAAAGCCGTATTTCATATTTTTATAAAAGATTATACTATTTCATTAGCTTATTAACACCTAATATTAAATAAAATAATGACTATTGATTTTCCTATTTCAGTTTATGTTTTTTGCATGCATTTTTCTGATATTCCTTATTTCTAGTTTCAAACCAATTATTATGCTCTAAGAGCTACTTCAAATTTTCAAAACCTTTGTTAGACATATTAGAATAGAAATAGATTATTGAAATTGGGCTCTATGCCAATAAGAATATTAGCAGACCTTATATTTGTCTTCATTTTATACCGTGTTATCGCTTGGTATACAATATTAGTAACAAAAATATAAGGTCTGCCCATGTTCTAATTCGCAAAGAGCCCCCATGCAATAATCTTTTTCTTAATTTTATTCTGTTAGTTTACTATTTAACTGCAATTAATAGTATTATACCTATACAGATACAACAGTACACAAAATCCCAACAACCATAAAATCGTGAACTGTCAATAGTTTACTGCACAATGCATATACAATGTACATAAATTAAATCATAATTTTAAGTTCCTGTAACTGTTTTTGTGAAGTCAGAAAATACTTGTCCATAGTTTTTGTGAACACATCACTGCACAACTACTGAACATTAGTTTAATTACAAACCTTAATCTTTGTTCTATTTTTGAACACTTTGACTGTGCAATGACCAACCTAAGTTCTTGAAAATGTTTTTGTGAACACAGAAGATACATCACTTGTCTATAGTTTGTGTGAACACGACAATGTACAATGCATAAACAGTAGTTTAATAAGAAACCAAATGCATAAACAAACGTGTAATGACAAACCTAAGTTCCTGTAATTGTTTCTGAGCCAACTCTACCATCTCTGATAATACTGTATTATAAGATTTCCATGCATTAGCTCCATACTCTGATAATAGTTCTAAATTCAGAATTCTACAATATAAAAGGGTAAATCACTATAAGTTATATTACTAAAGATCAATATAAAATTGTCCCACTGTTCTGTGATATAAAATGAAATGGATAGTTCACATGATTATCATTTAAATCATATTGAAATTATTTTGTAGACCTGGATATCACCAATAATAAATACCAGAGTACTGTGAAAGTACTTTTATTTGTGGACAACAAATTTCGTGGTTTTCATAAATAGCACTATTTTATGGGTACTTAAATTCGTTATTTTGAGTTCTGTGCATTACATTTCTATGGAAAAAATGCATTTCCTTGGGAACCTAATTTTATGGTTTTAGCGAACCACGAAATCCACGAAAATTGGAACCCCCACAAACACTTGTACTTTCACAGTATATTGAAGCATTTAATTTAATATACATGTAAGTCCATTCCACTCAATTTGGGTTCAAATCCAGCATGAAGTTTCCGACAGATAAATATCAAATACTGTGAAAGTACTATTGTTCATTGGGATCCAATTTTCGTGGATTTCATGGTCTGCTAAAACCATGAAATTAAGTTCCAAACCAATACATATTTTCAATGGGGTTTTAGTGTATGGATTTGAAACCACGAATTTAAGTACCTACAAAACAGTAAAATCTATGAAAACCACGAAAATTGATGTCCATGAATAAAAGTTCATCCACAGTGCATTCGTGTAGGGTCCTATGCTTAACTAAGATTGCCTGTTGTAGCCATCTTGGTATGTAGATGGGGCCATCAATTACATGCTGATATGAACCATTTAATGTCCAATCCATCAAAACTTGGTTTACATTGAGTATGTACATGAAGTGCCAGTCAAGATTTTTTTATGATTTATCATAGGATTCTTTGTTTAAACTAAGTCCTTCAGAGGTGGCCATCTTGGTTGATGAATGAGGTCACCTGAATCCATTCTGAGAGGGATTCACCCTATGATCATACCATCAAGCTATGGTTCCAGTTGAGCAAGAAGGTCAAGATTAGTAGAACTTAGAAAGAATTTCATTTGGGTTTTAATCTTATTGCATATCACTTATGTCTTTACTCATGAAAATATTGCAATTTTTAAGATCAACTTTATTGACTCTATAGGTAACTATCTGAAGAACACCCTCTGCAAACAACTCATGAACTATTTAGAAACACAGCTTGGTTTAGTTGTCATATCTTACAGAACTCATCCCTGTAATGTTATTGTTCAGTTGCTTCAGAAGTTCAAAGCTGATACCAGTAATAAAAAAAAAATCAAAATTTTAAATAGATGATGCACAATGGCAATGTGTACTGAACATTCTGTGAAAGTTTCATTAAATTTCACCAAGCAGTCTAGGAGGAGTGTGTACCCCTATGGCAGACGAAATAATGAATGGACACCATGCCCGCTAAAGCAGGAGTATAATATATAAAATTGAAGACATATAGTTTACAAGCTAGCTGCCATGCTTTTCATTGTAGTGGAACAAAATAAGCAATATTTGTAAAGAAGTCTCCATGCATCATTCCCATAAAGCTCCTTTCTTTTGCCTTTGGTACCTAGTTTAACAAGACATTATTTAAATAAGAGAAGCGTATGCTAATAGACATTTAGTGGTCACAGGAGTTCACCATGATCCTTTGAGTCTATTGGACTTAAGGTGAAAATAAAATTTTGAAAAATCATCTTATCTCCATAACAGTAAAAGCTTTGTCTAAAAAAAGCTTTGAAATCCTCAAGATTTCCCAAAGGAATTCAATAACATTGGAATTCTGACATTCATTTCTTATCTACACAAATACAAGGGTTAAGCATAGCCATATAGCCCACTGCTCCAGAAACTAGAAATCCCACATATTTATAGATTTTCAAAGTTAAAAGGGACATAACTCCTACAGAAATTTTTGGCCATGACTCATCTTCAAACTCCCTTGAGGTATCCTTGAGTTTATATATTTATTATAATTCTCTGTTATCAGATATTGTAGCCTTGTAAGTGGCATTACACCTTATCAATGAACAAGGGAGATAACAAAAATCTATAATACCTAAGAGACTGGTGTTCTAACTGTGCCTGTGAATTTTCTACAGCCTCATTCCAGGCTGATATATCTGTCATTTTACCAGCTGGGGGTGGTGGAAGTTCATATCTAAAAAGCAATTGGTACAATATTAATATTCATAAATAATGAGAAGTTTTCATAACATGTTATATGAAGGGGCAAAGAGGTTAACTGTTATTGTGTTTTTGGGTAAAATTAATCTCTCTTATCTGTTATTGTAATGTCAAATTCCCTGTTATCTGTTATATGAGGAATCAGTTTGCTGTTATCAAGAAAATTCCAATTCCTTGTTATCTATTATTGGGACATTTAGTTCACTGTTATTGGAACCCCCTTGCCCTCCCCCTTTTTTTCGTAATTTTGATTTTAATATTTAACCATTTCTAGTGATAATGGTATGACCCAACATTTCCAAATCAAATTCTATTACGTCTATTCTTGTTTGAACTTCCATAGGCAGAACTAAATTAGTAGTTTCTTAAGCATTTTAAGTGGATACCTATGTCAAGGTTTGAGCTGAATCCCAATTCCGCATTGAGTTCCATTTAAATGGAAAGCAATTTTGCAGAGCATAACCTATAGACTATCAAAGTGCCACACCCTCTCGTGAAATGTTGCCTTTAAAATTTCATTTGACAGGAAATTGAGTCAATCTTAATATTGCGTCAATCTTACCATTATGCTCACAGTCAAGACTATAAGCAAGTGTTCCCTTACCCAATGGATTGATTTATGGATGGATGTTTTACGCCAACTTCAGCAATATTTCAGCTATATTGTGGCAAGAATTGTTCCTTACACAATGGAACAAACTTAATTTATGACAATGTCAATCTACTGTACCATGTAGTTCCTTTCAAACTCATTAATAAATTGCACAGAAGAATTTTTGATGATATTTCTCTGCTCCCTGTAAACCGGGAAATTTTCTTGATTTTCGCATGTGGGAAAGAAGCGCTAACATAAAATGGCGCCAATATACTAGTCTATTATTGAAGTCAATGGTCAACAATTTGGCAGTTTGAATTCAAAACTGCGCAAACAAAAATCCTGCCAATTTACCACGAAATAAAGACGGAGCAAAAATTTCCCAGTCTACAGCATGAAATTAAGGTACTGATTGAGATTTGGCCGATCTCTTCCAATGAATTCACAGTGATGTCCATCATCACCCAAATAAAAAAGTTTATATGAAATTTGTGATGTCACAAATACATTACAAAGCATTGCTCATTTAAATTTAGTGGTAATATGATTTTGGACTTATTTCCTCTGATCCTTATTATCAACTGGGCATACAAGTACATGTAACATTGAAATTGTTCTAACCTTTTCATGTTTAACATATCCATTGGAAGTCTGGATTGCATTCTTTCAAACTCTGTTTTCATGATCTCTGTCTGCAATAAGATACATTAATTAATTTGCTATGACCAAAAATAAATTGTTAGAAAATTGTTGGCAAAGCTTATATCACATCGATGCATGGTGGTAATAAAGGGCTACACCAAGCGCAGCATGATACGACCTCAGCATGTCGACCACTGAAATTTCAACAAAAGTAGTTTAAAGTGAATGTGGAAACAGTAAAGAGCTTGACACAATAATTAGATGGACACAAAAAGAAGCTAGACACAGTTATTAACTAGAAACAAAATAGGGAAAAAACCCTTTTGATTACTTACTGATAAAAAACCGTAAGAGCTATGCAAAATATGTACTATCAACTAAAACTTTACATCCATAGAAATTCAAAGAAAAAATCCATCGAAATCTGATGAAAAATAAAGATATGACACATTTAGAAAAATTGCAATTTTGGCCCCTTTGACCCCTTGTAGCTCCGAAACAGTAAGAGCTACAAATAATCCGTTGACATACTCCTGAAAGCTTGTATCAAGAGGAATCAAAAGAAAAAAATCCCATCGAAATCCGATGAAAAATATAGATTTGACATATTTAGAACAAGTGATGACCCTAAAGGATGTCTCGCCTGTCCCTGCTGGACTCTAAATTGATGTGAAATCTAAGTGAACTAATCAGAAAAGTGAACATGCTCACTAGACTGTGAAATNATACTAAGATTTGAAAACAATCCATCCACTAGAACCAAAGTTATGCTGTCCACAGACACGAAAATACCTAATTTTACCCCTTTTTGGCCCCTTTTTTGCCTCTTTTTCAAAAATGGGTTGGGCAGGGACCGCGAAATTAAAACCCTGGCTTAAGCTTGTGCAAACAAACATCATACTAAAATTTAATAACAATCCGTTCACTAGAACTAAAGTCATGCTGTCCACAGACGCCGATGCCAGCGCCATACCATAATACGACCGCAAAATTTTTGCGGTCGTATAAAAAGGACTATAATTTATATACTGTAAAAGCAAATATATTCATCATGTTCATGGGGGATTAAATTTTGTTAATCTTGAGAATATGAGTTTTCCACGAAATTAAATTCCCACGAATTTAATGGCAGTAATACAAATGACTAAATATATCATGAATTCCACGAAAATTTGTCCATACGAAATACAGTGAAACCTGTCTAAACCGAACCCTGACTAAACCAAACATTATGTGAAGACCCTCTGTATCAATTTCTTTACAATTTGAACCTGTGTAAACCGAACACCTGTCTAAACCGAACAAAATATTCAGTCCCAGAGGGGTTCGGTTTAGACAGGTTTCGGTGTAGTTTTAAAGGTTCAATCCACAAAATTTTATCCCCACGAAAATAAATGATTATATAGTACCTAATTCCTACTAAATGTACTACTCGTGTGCTGTCCTATGTAATATATGGCACTTAGAGAAGACACTTTGAAAATGGTGTAGCCACCCATAAAAGCAATATTGAAATTCTTTAGGCATAATCATTGCCAAAAGGATTTTTTACCAACCATCCAAAGATGGAAATTATATCACTCACTTGACAAAATGCTTCTATGCTGTGCATGACTAAAAATGAAGTTTTTTTAGCAATGGGGTCTAATTTTTAGCTATGTTCTATATTAGGACCCATGTTTTTTGTTTGTTCCTATGAAATGAATAATTTTTAAAGAGGACTTTCTGCTTAAATATAGTAGTTTCAGAGAAGATGATGAAAAGAATGGTTTTCTCATACCGGGCTCCAATGTAAAACTGTGTTCTGTACTGAAGGCCATGTTTCTGTCAGATCTAAATGAAATGAGAAATTTTTGTTAAGTACCTTCCATGCATCATTCCTGTAAAGTTTGATTTAATTTGCTTCAGTGGTTTCAGAGGAGAGGATGAAAATGTGATTTTTCCCATAGAGTCCTATGTTAAACCTAAATTCCACGCTGGAGGCCATGTTTTTATTGCATCAGAACGAAATGAGCAATCTTTAAAAATGACCTTCCATACATCATGCCTGTAAAGTTTGGTTGAATTTGCTTCAGTGGTTTCAGAGGAGATGAAAATGTGATTTTCCCTATAGGGTCCAACGTTAAACTATGTTCCATGCTGGCGGCTATGTTTTTTATCAGTTTGGAACGAAATGAGCAATCTTCATGAAGGACCTTAAGTACATCAATCCTGTGAAGTTTGGTTGAATTTGTTTCAATGGTTTCAGAGAAGAATATGAAAATGTGATTTTTCCCATAGGGTCCAATGTTAAACCTAAGTTCCACGTAGGCGGCCATGTTTTTTTATCAGATCTGAAATCATAACAAAATGAGCAATCTTTGTCAAGGACCTTCCATACATCATTCCTGTAAAGTTTGGTTGAATTTGCTTTAGTGATTTTCTCATAGGGTCCAACGTTAAACTATGTTTCGTGCTGGCGGCCATGTTTTTTATCGGTTTGGAACCAAATGAGCAATCTTCATGATGGACCTTAAGTACATCAATCCTGTGAAGTTTGGTTGAATTTGCTTCAATATTAATGGTTTCAGAGGAGAAGATAAAAATGCAATTTTCCTATAGGGTCCAATGTTAAACTACCGTAAGTTCTGTGCTGGCATCCATGTTTTTTATCCAATCCAAACGAAATGAGCAAACTTTGTTAAGGACATTTAGCACATCATTCCTGTAAAGTTGGGTTGAATTTACTTCAGCGGTTTCAAAGGAGAAGATAAAATGTGATTTTTCCCATAGGGTCAAATGTTAAACCTAAGTTCTGTGCTGGCAGCCATGTTTTTTATCAGATCAGAATGAAATGAAGGACCTTCCATACATCATTCCTGTAAAGTTTGGTTAAATTTGCTTCAGTGGTTTCAGAGGAGAAGATGAAAATGTGAAAAGTTAATGGACGGACGTCAGACGCCAAGTGATGGCAATAGCTCAAAACTGACCATTCGGGTCAGGTGAGCTGAAAATGCCATATATTCTGATGGAAAAAACACTTACCGGTATATCCTACAAACTCTTATCTTTTCAAATTAAGGTGGTATGGGGGTCTAAATTCTGTCAGATAGAATTTTTAGATATTTTCATGATTTACACTTTATTATTACAGCATACAAAAAATCAGATAAAAATTTGGGGTCACTGCCATATAAGAAGGAAATATTTCATGTGAAAATATGCTTTTTTGGTTGAAATAATAGGGAAAAATAGGGAATTTTAAGAAAATTTTAATTTATTTTAGTTACATCAGATAGAATTTTTTAAAATTTGGTAAACTTTTA
This sequence comes from Modiolus philippinarum, assembly GCA_002080025.1. Classification (NCBI taxonomy): domain Eukaryota; kingdom Metazoa; phylum Mollusca; class Bivalvia; order Mytilida; family Modiolidae; genus Modiolus; species Modiolus philippinarum. The sequence continues at coordinate 29,569 of MJUU01066564.1, read as the reverse complement.
ACTAATATATCATTCTTAAATTTCCACGAAAAAATTTGTGGGTCACCAAATTTATTTTCTAATACATTGCGAAAAACTGATTTTTTCCATTATTTCTATACAAATTATCTCCCCTTAATGGTACAGGAGTTTGCTGTAAAGGTTCAATGTTCTGCATGGTCATGCAATGAAAGTGGCATACTTCTTTTAATTTCAATATTATAAGACATTGAAAATGGTTTTGCAACATTCCCATGGTGAATTCTATATTTTTTGTCACATGTGCAAAAATGATTTGCAATTTTAAACTCCTGTACTACCTTTTAATGCCCTTACAATAGCTGACATTCAAGTGGGTTGTTATCGATCCTTCTAGGCAACATATAATTAATGTACAATATTTCATATCCAAAATGGATACATGTATAAGGTCACCTTTTGAAATTTCTTTTTTCTTTCCTCCCACACTTACTTTGCTCCGTTCAAAAAGGTTGGTTGACAAAATATTTATTCAGAATTTCAGGAATTCATCAGGCCTTTTGTAAATAAAATGCTAGAGCTGTCGGCAAAGCCAGACTAATACCCCCCGCAACTGCATTTGAGTACCAAGGCATGTCATTTTGAAATTTGACCTTTAGCCACATGGTAATTGGAAAGTAAATCTAACAGAAATAAAGCCTGTCAGGACTGAAATTATTCCAGTCAGTTCATATCTGGTACATGTACTTCATTTAAAGGGTAATACATTAAATAATATATAATTCAGTGGATTCAAACCTGATTTAACCAAGCTTTCTGCACAAAATGAGCAAGGATTTACTATTATAAAGGTCAAAGGTCAAAGTCAAGGTCACAGTGACCTAAATTTGGTACGCAACACATCGTCTTCCCATGATGCATCCACACACCAAGTTTGATAATCCTAGGTGCTACGGTACAAAAGTTCTCTTCTGGACACGGTTTTACTATCATAAAGGTCAAAGGTCAAAGTCAAGGTCACAGTGGCCTAAATTTGGTACGTGACGCATCATCTTCCCATGATGCATCCACATACCAAGTTTGATAATCCTAGGTGCTACAGTACAAAAAATCTGCTCCAGACACGGTTTTACTATCAAAAAGGTCAAAGGTCAAAGTCAAGGTCACAGTGACCTAAATTTGGAACGCGACACATTGTCTTTCCATGATGCATCCACACTACAAGTTTGATAATACTAGGTGCTACGGTACAAAAGTTCTGCTCCGGACACGAAATGCACATGGTTTTACTATCATAAAGGTCAAAGGTCAAAGTCAAGGTAACAGTTACCTAAATTTTGTACGCAACACATCGTCTTCCCATGATGCATCCACACACCAAGTTTGATAATCCTAGGTGCTACGGTACAAAAGTTCTGCTCCGGACACGAAATGCACATGGTTTTACTATCATAAAGGTCAAAGGTCGAAAGTCAAGGTCACAGTGACCTAAATTTGGTACGCGACACATTTGTCTTCCCATGATGCATCCACACACCAAGTTTGATAATCCTAGGTGCTACGGTACAAAAGTTCTGCTCCAGACACGAAAGGGGATGGAAGACATGGTGATTCCTATATACCCCCCCAAACTATGTTTGCGGGGGTATAATAAAAGCAACACAATATTAGGCCCCTGAAGATATGTAAACCTTATATAAAGCTTTCAAACTCAAATGAGATCAATTCAGACATGTTCAAGCTATACATATTGCTGTTTTGCAAAATGTATGTATTTTTAAATGAGCATGATCCACATGTACTTAAAAAAATTACAAAGACATCATGGGAGTACGGGTAGCATAAAATGTTTGGTTTTAATACCTCACTCTCACCTCAAACTGGTTGTAATTTGGTGGTGGTAAATATTCTATGTAGTTTTTTGTAGGTCTGTATCTTCTAGTTTCCTCTTCAACCAAAGCTAGAGCCTAAAAATAGAATGTATATCCAATGTTAAAATTTTTTTAATGCACACTCTTTTCAAAAAAATTTCATTCTTCTTTGTAATTTGTCGCTAGAAAAAATACAATGTAACAAGATCACTTCATTCTGAATTTCCTTACTTTGCATAGTGGCATTAGTGCAGCTGAGGATGGAAACGTAGTTTATATTGAGCTTCAATACCTGAAATATGAAAAAAAACCCAGGAATCTGTTTATTAAGACAAATTCTCTCTTTTATTTGACTGAGATAAACTCCATGTAATTTGTAAGGTTTTTGTGGGAGTGTATTGGCAATTAAATTACACCTTATTTAAGTTAGCTGCATTCTGATTGGTTAATGGCCATTGTATTTTTTGGCAAATACCACCCCACCATGGTATTTGTCCTGGAGTCATATGTGGGCTTTAATGATAGAGACATTCTGTGTAATTAAACGTCAGGGTATTTGCCAAAAATACAAGTCTTGGGTCTAAATTTCCTTAGCCTTTCAAGCTTAGGAATTTTTTACCGCCCTGTCACTTGTATTTTTGGCAAAGACCCCTCCTTATCATGATATATCTGTTCATAATATTCCCTTGCATTGGTTACAAACTTATTTGTTTTGTATAGGTAAGACCAACTTGTCAGTTAAATAACATATAAATTGATAAAAAATAATTGAAGGTTTATATTAGCTTCATTTTATTACTGTATTGCATATATGCTGGAATATACCATGAGGTTATATCAACATCATATCCAAGTGATTTGACCCAGACTGTTTTCAATCTAAAGTTAAAGCATTTTTCCTGCAACCCATCTCTTATATTCTATGTTAATAAAAGTAATGGTGCAATACATGATACCCCGCCAAATTTCACAAAGTTTCAAAGTTTCAAGGGGCATAACTCCAGAACCCCATAAAACACTAAACCCAAACTTGAATTTGGTGTGACATTTATAGTAAACGTACATACCAAAGTTGAAGACAGTACATGTATGTTATTTCATTCACAAGTTATCAGTCAGAAACCCTAAAATTCGCATAATTTCAAAGTTTCAATGGGCATTCATGAACCCCTGGGACCTTTGAGCCCAAAATCGAAATTGACCTGCGTTTTGTGGTAAACAAATGACATAATAATTTGGAAGACCTTATGTTATATTATTTCATTCACAAGTTATCAGTCGGAAACCTTCTGGGGACGGACAGACAGATGGACACACGCCTGAGGGTATCACATAATACTTTGCCACTACGTGTGGCTGGGTTAAAAACTACCCATAATAGCCTCTTATTCTAATCAGTAGAGGTAACTCCTGAAACTCAAAAGTCCTCCATCAGCATAACAAAGGCCTACACCGAGTGCAGCATGATACCATCACAGCATGTCGAACACTTAAATTTGAACAAGTGTAATTTAAAAATGAATGTGGTCACAACTTAGAGCTTGACAAAGTAACTAGATGGACACAAACTAGAGAACATAAACATAGAAAGCAGCAATGCACAGTCTGCTAAGCTATTTCGTTGTGCAGCATTGTCACATGATGCACATGTCAGTAAATACACATGTAGGAATGGACTATAATCATTCTTTTTAACAGATTCAGTCATCCAAAAAGGCATCATCCATTCTAATATGGTTGATGTGGGACATGTGAAGTGAGCAGGAATGGTCTTGAACAATTCTACCCTAAACAAATGACTCAAGCGTAAAATGTAGGTCACAGACAGCATCCAAAGCATGCATTGTTGTTTTCATCCCAAAATGCATCATACATATAATATGGTTGATGTGTGGAACATGTCAGTTAGCAGGGATGGACTTAAACCATTCTATCTAAACAAGTCGCTCATGCATAAAATGTAGGTCACAGATAGCATCTGAAGCATGCATTGTTGTTGCCATCCAAAAATGCATCATGCATATAATATGGTTGATGTGGGACATGTCAGTAAGCAGGAATGGACTTTAACCATGATGATTCTACCTAACCAAATCACTCATGCATAAAATGTAGGTCAGACAGCATCCCAAGCATTGGTTGTTGTTGTCATCCCAAAATGCATCATACATACCAATATGGTTGATGTGGGACTTGTCAATAAGCAGGAATGGACTTTAACCATTCTTCCTAAGCAGATACCGACGCCAACGCTAGGGGAATCACATAAGCCCCTCACTTCGTGAGGCGAGCTTAAAATTAGTCCTTTTGATCCCTGAAAGCTATGAAACTGCATGCCCATCAGACAAGTTACCGATAAAAGTTACTTGCCCTTCCACATTCAGGAGTGAAGATAAATAAAATTTCAACTTGACAAGCGGATAATTCAGCATCAAATTTAGCTTGCCCTGCACAGATTTTACTTGCCCTGCACAGATTTTACTTGCCATGGGCAAGCAGGAGAGTGCTTAAATCGAATGGCTGTGTCTAAAAGTCGGTCTCGGTTCCAGTCTACAGTCTCGGTTCACTGTCAAAAAAAAGGTCTTTCTGTCTCGGTCTGATATGATAAAATTGATATTTTTATTCGCCAAGAGTATTTATGTTAGGTTTATATGTTTAATATCATAAAATATGACGTGTTTTAATTAAACATTGCATTAAACAAATTGTAATGTTTACACGTGCAATAAATTTGATAAGTAATTAACAAGACTGAAAGAACTGGAACCGAAATGTTGCTATTTGTCGGTTTTTAAAGTAGATTAATTTATCAATTTAACCCCGTTGTGAAACTTCGCCTATGATATAGATCTACCAGAGAATCTTTTTTTTCCTTTGCCAATGATTTGCAAAAATCGGGAAAACAAAGAATACAATGAAGGTTTGAATTGGTATGATAATTAGCAAAGGTGAAAATATTTTTTTGTTTAATCAAGATAAAGCACTAAATGAATATGAGATTTTCTTCAGATGTAACTATAATTTTCATTATTTGTTTTGTTTTTTTGTTGTGACTTCACTTTTCCAATAGTCAACTTCCCTTTTCTTTGTAGCAACATTCCAAAATCACCAGCATATGGAGTCTCATTTGTTATTCAAGGGCTTGTGGTCGATACAGCGACTTCCTCGATAGAACCCAGTTGCTTACAAATAGACTACTTAAGCAAGGGTATGTTACTGAAAACTTAAAGTCATCACTACAGAAGTTTTACAGCCGACATCACGATCTTGTCGATCGTTACAGGATATCTGTTTCCAAGATGACAACAGATCTTTCCCTCTTCCACTAAAGTTTGTTTTTCCTCTATCGCATTTGACTTTACTACCGGAGTTGACATGTTCAACACGGCGGGTGTCTTATAAGAAGCAGGAGATGCTAACTCTACCGGCACACCTGATCTCACCCATGGTTTTTATTGGGTCTGTGTTGTTCATCTGTATGTGAGTCTTCATTTTTCTTTTTTGTCCCGTACTTAAGTAGTGTCCTTGTTTCTTAGTGTTTCTGATGTTGCCTTTGTCCATGAATTGTTCGTTCTTTGACTGCAATTCAGTTCTCACTTACTGTATTGTCTTTTGTTTTTTTTTCTTTTGTTGTTTTTTTTTCAAAGAATTAAGGCAATGTTTGAAAGATAATGCATACATGTATTTTGCACAGAAATGGCTCAATATTGATTTATCACAATATTTGAAAGATTTAAAAAAAATGTAAAGCTCCAGTGCTAAGATATGTCTCCTGTTGGCGGTCATCTTAGTTTGGGTGTGGGACTGCTGGACACATTTTTTTGAGTGACCACGAAAAGAAATATTGCGACCAAGTCTGGTATCAATTGGCCTAACTGTTCAGAGAAAACGAAACTTAGAATGTGTTTCCAATAGGGCTTAATGTAATACTATATTTCCTATAGTTGCAATCTTGTATGAGGGGTAAACCTGCTTGACATCTTCATTGAATTGGATAATGCATTGCGCCTAAGTTCGTTTTAAAATGACGAAACAGTTTCAGAGAAGAATACGCATTCTCATAGGAACTGAAAACTATTTGCCTCACCAACGACCTATTTGATTGGTGTGTTGATCTGCTGGATACAATGTTTCCAAGGGGTTCACTAAAGCATTATTGAGACAAAGTTCCCAGTATCTTTGTGGTTTCTTTGAATGTGACTCAATAAGGTCCCAACTGACAATGAGATGCAAACCTGTCAGACACCTTTTTTGAATTATACAATCTAAATGTAGATCTTTGTGTGATTTTCCCATAGAATCCAATGTTGAAATATTTTCCCAGCTGGAAGCCATCAGTGGCGGTCTCAGGCCATATTTTTTAACTGGACCATCTAAGACCATTTTGAGCAAGTTTGCTGCTAAATTTCATTGAGGTCTCAGAGGAAAAGATCTTTGGATGGAAAGTTTAAGATGGGCAGCCATTTACACAATAGTTTTGTTGAGGCACAAAAACTATGTGTATGATATTTATGGAATTAAAAATGGCTAAAGTTTGTATTTTTGAAGTCGATACCTTTATTAAGAATTTATGTCACTAAGGCATAAAGTGTGAGGGAGTCGCAAGACAAAGTTATTTTAAAAAAAAAAAAAAGAAGAAATATTCAAGGATGATTTTATTACGTTTAAAAGAAAGAAATTGCGGGTTATGCAAATAGGAGTCTAAGGGTTCTAAAAAGAATTGAACTTTCAGAATTTAAAAAATAATCAGTACTTAATATTTCGTTTGATACACGTTGCTTCATCTTCGCTAGCCATGGTTTACGATCCGATCATCTCCTCTTCACAAGGGTGAAGAGGAGATGATCGGATGGTAACCCTTGGCTAGCGAAGATGGTGTTGCTTTTACAATTATAATAATGTGCTTCTTTGTAAAGCTTATACACGTTTTTTTTAATAGCTTTGGGCATCGAAATTCTCATAATTTATGCTCTTGAATAGATTGAAAAATCTCTGTGAAACACTATAAGACTTCGTGCTAGTGCTTTACTTTGACAAGGGGATACCAACGGACTAATTGAGCAACTATTTGTGGAGGGAGTGGATGATAAATGGAGCAGGGGGTTCATTCCAGTCCATGGCCTACACTCTTAAATAATCTCGAGATTTAAAGTGAAGTCAGTGCCAGACTAAAAGAGTTTTTTTTTGCAATTAGTGATCTCTTTACAAATTACGCCTTATCGATTTTAATCCAATGATAGTATATTATCTGAGCTCTAGACCATCTAAGATTCTTCCTAGAATACATTAGTTTCTGATCTAGTCTTGTGGTACTGTAGAAAACAATAGCGCCTTTCGACCAATAATGAGACTTGTCACTGAGCATTACAGACACATAATTAATTTCCGAAATGGCCATACAGCTCATTAAAATTATTGCAGTTTGAGTTAACATATGCATTATTGTTTCATGTTCATTTACTCCATATCCTTTCGTAAAATATTTAATACAGGATTTTGCCATTTATTGCAGTGTGGAGTTGGTAAAACAATTCCCCGTGGTAGAGATGTATGCTCTTTATTTTTCTTAGATATGGTGTACTTTTACATGAGATAATATCTCATGTGTACACTTTGTTTAATTACTTTTATCTAAATTTATGTAAATTCTAAAACCAACCTAAGGATAACACCCTCCATCGTAGTTTTGTCCTTAGCTATATTTGATATTACTGATTATTCGGATTTTGTTTGGTTTCATGCATTTTAAACATTTTTTGAAATTATGGATTTCCTTTGTTTGGGTTCAAGTGCTGCTGATGAGGAAATGGCCATACACCTCATTAAAATTATTGCAGTTTGAGTTAACATATGCGTTATTGTCTCATGTTCATTTACTCCATATCCTTTCGTAAAATACACAAGTCATATTTGTTGTACTTTTTCGAAATACTTTTTTTTTTTAAGTTATTTCTATACAAGCCAGTTTCCATCCAAATTTAACATAATTTCAGATGTTCTTGACATATCCATACTTTATCCCACAGCCAGACAAAAACCCTGTTCCTGTCGAGCAAAAGTGAGTGTTCTCCCCAAGCATGTATAGCTTGCAATGACGCGATGCCCTTTTTGGCAGTGCTAATTGACGCCATGCCCTTTTTGTCCCGCACTTCATGACGCCATGCCTTCCAAAACGTAAGATTTACTTTCCCGTATGCTTCATTTTTTACAGTTTAGTAGCTATTACTTTTGATGGTTTTTAATTTTGTTGTTTTAAATAATCATAGGTAATAATTTGATGTCAATTTATAGCCTCTGGCAACATTGGTCTGGTT